>CM029606.1:73377910-73542445 GCA_017311375.1 Mytilus coruscus
ACTGCCTTGGTTAAAGTAACGTTCAGGCTAGCGTTTCCCAAAATTTTTAACGTACGTTAAGCGTAAGATTTTAGCTACGAGTGTTTCACAAAGGTGATAGTAAACGTAACGTAAACTTACGATTACAAAGAAAGAAAGGGACAGCCGCGTTAATGTCTAAAAAGAATCTTTCTTTCAAAACCAGGAAGAAAATTCATATCATCGTTATCAGTTTTTTGTTTGTATGGTAAATAGGTTTTGTGAGGTAAGTTTCCCGTCTAGTTTTAAGATATTTTTGGCTTTGGTTTTATTAGAAAAATTGGTGGTGTTTTTTTTTTTTTTTTTGCAAGCACGGTCTGTTTTGATATTGTTGAAGAATGATGAAATCATAAAAAACAGACAAATTCATTGGGACTTCGGCATTTCTTGAATCCAAATCAAAATGATTTCTAAATTGTTTACCTGAAATTATACGTATCTTCAAATGTTAATTATGAACTGGTTAAAATTCATTAAGCATTGTGATAGTTTCTTATGCGTGGCTAGGCTTTTTTTTAAGAGGAACCCACTGTCAATACAACATTAAGACTTGGACATGTAAAATTATAGGGCATTGCATATTTTCATTTTATATCTTATAATGCTATGCTATGCTATGCATTTGCTACTGTGTCATCCATAAATATAATGCTCATCAGGGGATTAAAAAAATTTAAAGCATAAATGTCTACGTATTTTTTTTTTTTATTTTTTTTTTTTTGTTTCTGGGGGTTGTAGTTTTCCCAAATTTCTAATTTATTTAAGTCATGTAAATGACGAAAATCAATTTGAAATTTTTTATTTGTGTATCTATAAAGGGTGAATCTTAAATTCCGCTGATGCACACCACTTTGCCTCATTTTTTTTTAGGAGTGCGCTATGACCGTGAATCCAATGTAACTATAGAAAGAGATATCAAGAATATAAGAGGGTCTTGGTGGGGTTTCCTTCTTATCTGTATTTTTAAGTTTTTAACAATTTTTTATATTCTTTTAAATTTGGCACATTATTCTCTATCCTTATTATTTTGGCCTACTTTTCTCTGTTCTTTATTTTTTAATCCATTTTCTGTAATGTTAGCCCTTATATTCTCTATGCTGTAAACTCCATTCAGACCCTCATATAACTTTTTTTTTTCAATTACAGGACCAGTCAGCAGTTTGTGGCTAAAACATTAATGTTAAATAGATAAATCGATGCATTAAGAAGAATCGGTGCAAGAATAAATGTCCATAGGACACCAATCCCCACTCGCACTATTACGCATCCATGTTCATTTTGCATATTTGTTAAACCGTTCTCTGCATATAATAAACATGCGCACCAAGTTTCATTTTGATGTGATTTCAAAGTAACTTATACCAAAAATATAACCTCATACACGCTTTAACTGACATTTCATTGAAAAATGACCATTGGAATCTTGGTCAAACCATAAGGACAAGTGGCGATAAGGGTCTTTTTTTAGACCTGTCGCCACTTTCATTTAATTTGTCATGTTGTAACCATCGGAAAATCGTGACTCTTTTGTATTTATTATATATACCGGTATTCTATTCGTAGCAACATGTTTGATTTAGGTGATAAAGGTGAATAGGACATTTATACACCAAAATGCTCTTTAAGTATTACACAAAATTAAGTGCATACTTTTGGCAATTGTTTTATATTCTAATTGTTAGAGTTTTCGAATTATACAGATGCTAGTAGATACATGTGGTAAATATACTAAACTCGAAGGAAAATGTCAAAGATAGACAAAATATCAGTACTATCAACAAACAAAACTACTGATAAATAACTAGTATTCAAGAGAATTTTATAACGTATTAGTGGCCTATTGTCGTATCATCTAGCTCGTCCGAAGACGAATTATTAATAGGAAAGCGGTTTACATCTCAAAAAGGACAAAATTCCATTTACAGTAAAATGCAAAAGTTTGACATCAAAAGAAATTGTCCAACTATGTTTCGATGAGGTCGGAGATGACTATATTTGCAAATCAAAGCCTATCAGTGTCCGATACAACGCGATCTTTGTCGTGGACTTGCATTGAGTAGATCATAGGTCATTGCACGCAGACGACAATGGGTATGGCAAACTTCATCTCCAAAAAGCCATCTTCGAGTATCCTTCAATAATTAATGGTAAATTCGAAAATGTTGAAGTAGGCAATCAAATGAACTTTACGCCGCACTCTCTGAAAAAGCAGTATGGAAAACATAAGGCAACGTATATTGAAAAGGCCCTTACTTTCCAGGGATAATATCAACCGTTTATTCGAAAACTGGGCGCTGTAGGTACGTCGTAGTACAGTATATTCACCGCGATGGTGAAGAAAATGACATCGTGATGAAACCCAATGGAAATGCGCAGAACCTTAAAGAGCTTTCTTCAAAACTGATCCAGAAGTTTTAGAAGATATAAAGAAGAATCGGAACTCACTAAGCCGAAGCGGCTTTTCAAATATTTAATGAAAAAGCGGGTGGAGCACTTACCTCGATGTCAGCTGCTTCTGAACCAAGAAATCTAAGGCAAACTTATAAAATACAATCTTCACATAAACAAAAACCAGACGAATTTGCACATTTGGTTTCTCAAATTAAGAAGGACTCGTTAGTTAGTCAGTTCATAATTGACTGCGAATGTATGCCATATATACTGACAACAGACATACAAATTTTGGATCTGAAAGAATTTTGTACTAATCCGATAAAATTTTCCGTTTTCTATTGACTCAACATTTGATGTTGGAAATTACTACATGACAAACGCTTGTTATGAAAATTTACGCATTTTACACGCCAGTGACAAATACAGAGACAAATATCCATTTGAAATGGGCCCAACGTTTGTTCAGACTAAAGAGAGACCAACAACTTTTGCTTTGTTTCGTTTTTAGTTCACTACGGAGAATTGACCATGAACTCAAAGACATACAGGCTGTTGGAACGGACGGCGATGAAGCACTTATGAACGCTGTTACAATATGTTTTCAAGATGCACAAAAGCTTCTTTGTGCAGATCACAAGAAGACAAATATGGAATCGAAACTGAATGACCTCCGAGCAGCAGAATGCGCTAAAAACATATCCTGTCTGATATTTTCGGAAAAATATTAGTTCGACGTATGAAAAGGAATAATCGATTCCGAAACATGTATGGCATTTGATCAACGACTTCACGACTTGAAGTCCACATGGGATTGTTTGGTAAAGGGATTCCACACGTGGTTCGTTTCCTATGAAGATGTTTTATTTTAATCCCTTTTGATTAAAGAGGTACATGTAACAGATTAGGCTCATGTATACAAACATTTTTCTAATAATAGAGTAGAAAGTGAAAATGACAACGCAAAAGATTGGGTAGGTAAGGCGGGCAATGTGAGTTTTCCCAAACTCAATCAAAAATGAAGGAACTTGTTACAGCCCAACAGCAAGATATTGAGATGGCTGTTTTCGGAGGTGGATCATAAGCGCTTTCTAGTTACTTTAAAAGTTAAGCCAGTAAAGACATATTTGGAATGGAATGTCAGCTGAACAGAGAAATTCAATATTAACTACATTTTGGAGCTCAAAATTGGAGAAATGATAACACTTCCTAATATTACGAAGATGAAAGAGAATGTAGACATAATTAAACAAATATCAATTAAACAACCAAGTGAAACAGGAACTTCTATTAAAAGATCTCAGAAGTTAGGTATTCCGTTAACCTCGCTAAATTTAGTTAGTATATCGGAAGAATTCCTTCGAGAAACTTGGGACAAAGCGGATGAACTTTTATTGAAAACAGGTTCAGTAGTTGAGGCATCAGGTTTTGACGTGTTTTGTCCAACATTCCACAAATATTACAAGTACTCGACCGCATCTAGTAACGTCTACTACAACTGGAAAAGTGTCATGTAATGATTGTCCTGTATATCAATCCATGAAAATTTGCAGTCACTCACTTGTGGCAGCTCAAAAACTAGGTATACTCGAAAAGTTTTTAAAGTGGAGACAAAGACAAATGAATGTTAACATAATCACACTTGTCATGACGGAATTCAATCGGGACATACATCAAAAGTAGCTAAGGCTCGCAAAGGAGGAAGAACACCACTAGAGAAGGAGAAATAACGAAGCAAGTTGAAAGAGAACCGTAAATAAAGATTGCACTACACAAGGAGCTTTATATATAATAGAAAATATTGATGAATCTCATTCCTTTGAAACAATATCTATCTATTCCAAACAAAAGCCACCTTGTGCTATGGATGCCACCAAAAGTATAATAGAGAAACCGAGCAAAACAATCTCGTAATCAGACATTATTGTGAGCGTGAATATTCTGTTCAGGGCAAAAAGGCTAAGTGACAATTTGCGTATTTTCACCTGTATATGGTCTCCTAAATGGTTTTACCTTTTAACTTTCGTTAACTTAGTTTGTTGCATGTGCAGAGAATAACTTTGTTTAACCGAGTTTTATTATTTTTATAAACGAAAAGATTTGATTATTATTAAAGATTATCCTAACGGTATTTAATAATGACCATTTATTGCCTCGACTTCAATTACAAAAAGTGATTCACTACTTATAACTGAGACTGTGTTAAATGATGTCATTGAACGTATACATGTATATTTGTACAATGGATCCGCATGCAGAAATATTTTATTCTCATATTCCGGCCATCTAGTTGATATGTTTAAGGTTTAATCAATATTGTTGTTGTAAAATACATGAATAAAACGTGATGTAGGTAAACGTCAATAAAACAGCAAAGCAAAACAAATCAAAACAGATGACCGTATTCTTTGTGTTTGTTTTCGATATTCCGTTTTCTGTATTTTCGAGTCCTTAGAATGTGAAGTTTTCAATTAGAAATCCACATAGATATGATCTTAGATGGTTTGGGCTTTATCTTTTATGGTAATTTTGGCATTTTGAATAATTATGCTCTTCAACGTTTTGGATTGTAATTTTAGTTTTCAACATTGTAGACCTTGAGCGCAACTGACGAGTCGCAAATCGACGTAATGTGCACATCTTGTGCATCAAAATTGGTATCACAAAAATGTTTTGGTAACTTGATTTATAAGTTGTCACCCATTATTAAAACTTGTCACATAGTTTTGTCTCGCCTGCGATTTGTATTGAAGGAAGCGAAACTTGGGGATAATGATCCGGCGTCAGCGGCGGCGTTAGCTCTTGATAAAAGCTTTATATTTTAAAAGTTTGAAGACCTAGATGATTCATACTTTGTATATAGATGAATCATGCTACGAACGGCATATGAAAATGTCCTTGATCTTATTTTCATGGTTCGGTGACTACTTGAAAAACGTTCACATTTTGTTATTTAAATAAGATGTGGTATGAATGCCAATGAGACTACTCTCCATCCAAGCCACAATGTAGTTAACGTTAGCAATTATAGATAACAGTACGACCTTAAACACGGAGCCGTGGCTCTTACCGAACAACAAGATATAAAGGGTCCAAAATGACCAGTGTAAAACAATTCAAACAGGAAACCAACGGTCTATATAAATAAGGAGATGTGGTTTGAGTGTCAATGAGACAAGTCTCCATCCAAGTCACTATGTATTTAAAGTTGAAAATTATAGGTCAAAGTACCGCCTTGAACATAGCGCCTATGCTCACACTAAACAGCAATCTATAAAGGGCCCCACAATGACCATTGTAAAACAATTTAAACAGGAAAACCAACGGTCTAATCTATATACAAAACGAGAAACACTTATGAACCACACCAAAAAAGGACAACCACTAAACAACAGGTTCCTGACTTAGTAGTATAAAATATGCAGCGGGTTTAAACAGTTTAATAGGCTTGCCAACCTTCATCCTAACCTGAGACAGCAGTAAAACATTACAACATGAAAAGACACACTATAAAATATTAACTCGATCAAAAAGACACGATTTAAATAAAAACAACGCTAAACGAATAAGTATGATCCGCGACACAATATAATATATACAAAACGAGAAACGAAAAGCGAAAAACTCGTATGAACTACAACAACCACCTGAACAACATGCTCCTGACTTAGGACAGGTGCATATAAAATGTACTATATTTAGTATCTTGTAAGGTCCGCATGCCCGTCGCACAGTTTTCGCTTGACCTCGACCTAATTTCATGGATCAGTGAACAAGGTTAAGTTTTCGTGGTCAAATCCATATCTCCGATATTATAAGCAGTAGGTGCACTATATTTGGTGTATGTAATGATTGTAAGGTGAACATGTCCAACTGGCAGGTATCATCTGACTTTGACCTCATATCAATAGTTCATTCAGGAAGAGGTGCACTATATTAATAATTTGGTTTATATGATGCTAGTATGATGTATTATATTGCTGTTTGGAAGATGTCATCTTACCTTGACCTTATTTTCATGGTTCATCGGTCAAAGTTCAATTTTCGTCATGTAGTTTGTTTCTGTGATACTTAAAGCAATTGGTTTACTATATTTCAGTGAAAAGAATGATTTTGTACAGCTTCCATGTCTGTCCGAAAGATTTGTTTCACCTTCACTTCATGTTCAGTTATCACTGCAATATTAATTTAATGTAAAGCTTGTAATATAAACTTTTATTTTGACTTTCAACATCAATTCAATTATGAACACTAAAACAGGCTACACATTTCAGGATGTCCACTTTTGTTTAAAAACATCGACAAGAATTTAGATAATTCAATCAGACTTGAGTGTCTAAAAATACTGTTTTAACGTTGTTGTAACAATGATAACTAACAAGAGCACCACACAATTGCATAAACCTAAATGGTCGGATTATTAAGTGCTATTGGGTTAAAATGTATTATTTTGCTTTGATTTCGTTCCATTTCGTTTCTTCATTTTCCATTCCGTTTCGTTTCGAGATATTTCATTGCGTTTCGTTACATTTCGTTTCGTTTCGTTATATTTTGTTTCGTTTCGTTTCGATTCCGTTTCTCACTTTATAAGTATCCTTAAATAACTAGTAAATAAGAGTTTATAATTTTCTTATTTGAGAATATTTAGTACCAAGTTAGGTGCATGCACGACTGACGTACCAATTCCCTTCATGAATTAAAATCAGATGTCCCTATAGTGCTGTGCTAGCTCAATCACTTCTCAGTTTTATAGTCAAATATTTGGACTTTTGGAAATAAGGTGCTCGTTTTAAATAGATTAAAATAAACTCAAATGTAGAAATGGTAGACTTACGATTATTTCAGAATTTAAAATTTCAGTTACTTATGATTGGGACAAAATAACATGAATACATGTATTCTTTTCACCCAGTGGAACTTAGTTTTCTGTAAGATAATGTAATGCTGTTGATTTTAACCAAATTTCAACTGGTTAAATCACTACGATTTGATTTACGACTGCCTGCTAACACTCGTAAGTTTACGATCAAACTTACGATAAAATTCTACTTACGATTGTTTATGAAACGGCCAAAACTTACGATTTGACGTACGACCGACGTACATGTAAGATCTAAGATTGTCGTACGATTTTTGTGAAACGATGGCCTGGTGTCGTACGCACGAATTCCGACAGGGACAAAATAAAAGAATCATAAGAGAGGCGAAAGTATCAAAAGGAAATTCAAACTCATAACTCAAATGATCGTTTCGCGATTAGACAAATGTATCCGGGTGGATCACCATGTTTACTGCTGACTGTTACCTTGCCAGCCACCTCAGTGTATAACATTATACACAAAATATGAGTTTGACATTAGATCATTCAAAACTGTTAAATTCGAAAATGCTGTCAGTAGAAACCACGAGGAATCTTCAAATGACGTTGCACAATTTCATCGTTGTATATGTGGTACATGTAGATAGATTGGAAACATCGAAAGTGAATGAACAATATTATTATTAAAGATTGTCTATTAAACTATTAAAGCTACCATGGATGTCACTAGAAGTATTCACATTTGACATCTGAGCTAGCTAACAAGATTTGGTGTGATCGCCTTTATCATTTATTGTAAAACGATATTGCATATCAGATTTTTTATTAATTTAAGTGTACACGAAACATGTTTTGTTAAAAAAGCGAGACATAGGTATGCTGTTTCCGGCGTCGGCGGCGGTGGCGTCAACAATGTATTAATTTGTGATTGGGTCAGTTTATAGGGAACTACTAGCGGTAGGTCAATGATATATGGTATGCAGTTGTATCAGCATTAGCACATCTCATTTCCATGGCGATTTGTTGGCCCCGCCCTCAGTCATGGTTTATTGACTTTGTAACTCTTGCTTAGTTTACATGTATTAGTTTGTGATTAGGTCAGTTTATGGGGAACCACAAGTGGTAGATCAATGGTATAATGTATGTAGTTGTATAAGCATTGGCACATCTCATTTCCATGGTGATTTGTTGGCCTCGCCCCCAAGTCATGGTCTATTGACTTTGAAACTTTTGCTTAGTTTCCATGTATTAGTTTGTGATTAGGTCAGTTTATGGGAACCACTAGTGGTAGATCAATGGTATTAGGTATGCAGTTGAATAAGCATTGGCACATCTCATTTCCATGGAGATTATTTGGCCCTGTCAACTCAGTCATGGTTCATTAACTGAATATTTTGCTTAACTTGCATATTAAAATATTGCTATTTTAATTTTAACATTTGCATTTTACTATCAAAATAACAAAAGGCGAGACATATCTCTGTGTTAACAGTTTATCTAATATACTTCATCGTTATCTTAGTTTCGAGACCATAAGATTGTTTAAAACTAAACATGTTTTAATTGAACCTGGTGGTGGATGTTTTTTTTAATGTACAATGGCTATTTTAATGCATATTCTTGACGAGAACACGTTAATGCGAACTAAACATGAACGCAACATTCAATTCTTATAATAACATTTAAACTATTGTGGCGTGATAGACATTATACTCTACCATGACACATTTTATAAATGTCTCCTGCTTAGCGATGAAGCAGCAAATGCCAATTTAAAGTCTTTGGTTTGACAGTTCTATATAGAGATTTGAACTTATCTTAACTGTTCGTCATATGAAAATATCCGTTGCGATCTGTAACACGCATATTCCTTAACGGTCCACCGAATAACGATGGTTTCCATAGTGATTACTTCAAATTTAATTTGGAACCCTTGCTTCCAAAGAGTCCTTGTGATCAGCGACCCTCTATCAAGGAATTATGATAATAAACGCAAATTTTGGAATTAGATAATGTAATCTTTGTGGAAAAATATTTTTAATTCTAGTCTTCCCAAAAAATCAGGTTTTCAAAATTAACATTATAATTAATTCATACTTACCTGTCTCGTTATAAAGCCAGACATATCTGTATTCGTTGAATTGTTCACATAAATTGTCAGATAAAAATGTATCTTTGTATCTATGTTTATGCACGAGCATATTGGATCCTATGAATAATAATAATATACATAGTATGGATTAATATACTAGTTATCGATCCTCATATTATACATATTCTCAAAGGTTCTTAATTCAACAGTGTAATTAGATCTTTAAAATTGTGTTCATCTGTACGGTTATATCTGGTCTATATACCAGCTTTGATAAGTGTTTGGTATTACTATAAATTTTCACTTCTTCGTACTATAAACATCAAAATTATTTATTTTGTAAAAATATTTCCTTTCTCCATTTGAACTGTACACGTATACCTAACAACAAAATTATTTTCATTTACCTGTGTTTAAAGTAATTGCAAATGGCTGATATTTTTGTTCAAGCATATTGTTTTTCTTAAATTGTTTAACATTTCACAGCGGTATAACATGTTACTTTAATTATTCTTCCCTTAGTTTATTTATTTTGTATTTACATTGTATCATAGATCAAATTTATTTGTTCAGTGTATGTTCACTGGTGTTAATATGTCTTTTGATTGAGTTAAGCCATTTCAATTGATATTTTATAGTGTGTCTTTCTATGTTGTGATGTTACACTATTGTTTCAGATAAGGTTGGAGGTTTGGTACCATTAAAACGTTTAAACCCGCTGCAATTGTTTGCACCTGTCCTAAGTCAGGAATCTGATGTTCAGTAGTTGTCGTTTGTTGATGTGGTTCATAAGTGTTTCTCGTTTCTTGTTTTATATAGATTAGACCGTTGGTTTTCCCGTTTGAATGGTTTTACACTAGTAATTTTGGGGCCCTTTACAGCTTGCTGTTCGATGTGAGCCAATGCTCCGTGTTGAAGACCTCACATTGACCTTTAATGGTTTACTTTTATAAGTTTTGACTTGGATGGAGAGTTGTCTCATTGGCACTCATACCACATCTTCTTATATCTATTTACATTGATTTTCTTATCAATAAGTAACATAACTGATGTGTATTGCTATGCAGTTGTTATGCTTACGGTTCTACATCCTGTCGATCCTTATATTCGGGCATTGCACAAGGTCAAGTTTTCCTAGACTGTTTATGACGTCTTAACACTAAATCCATTGGATGTGAACTGATTGATATTCTGTCTTGGGTACCTGAATTCTGTATAGTTCTAATAGTGTGTGCTTATGTTGTGCAGTTACACAACTGTTCCATGTAAGGTGCCTGCTAACATATTTAACACCGCCACAATCTGTGTGTGCTTGTCTTAAGTCAGGAGACTATAATTCAGTGGTTGTAGTTTGTAACTATATATCAAATTTGTTTTCGTATTTTTATTTTCTAAATAAATCAGGCCGTTGGTTTCTCATTTCAATTGCTTTACATTTCGTTTTGCCAGGGCCTTTTATAGCTTTTATAGCTTTCTATACAGTATTAGTTTTTCTCATTGTTGAAGGCCGTACGGCGACCTATGTTTTTTTTTTTTTCTTACATCTTCGTCATTTTGCTCTCTTGTAGATAATTGTCTCGATGGCAATTATAGCACATCTCCTTATTTTATACAGATGATAAACCCATATCCAGTACCAGCTGTTGTGTTTAAACTTGAAAACATTAATTTCATCCAAACATCTCGCAAACAAACTACTGGAATTTAATCATTTATCAAGTAGTTTACAGTAACATTAAGATACGCAACAGTAGAATTTCAAAACATTGTTGAAAATGCTTGATTGATTTCAAATAATGTCCATTGTAGTTTTCATTTCAGGACAAATTTCCAACAATATTCACATATTGAGGGGATAGCGTACAGAAGATATTTGTTGTGGCTAAAGTACAATACGCAAAGATAAAGTTAACGTCAATATATTTACACAACATATAATAATTGTCGTTGTTTTAATTACCTTGTAGCCAAACAGCGTCGTATTACAAAACTGGTAACATTTTACAAAAGAACCCGAAGTCTGTTTGTTCCCAACTTTTCAAAGCAACCTTAGAACAAATGCAAAATAGTATTAAGTTGTCAGATTGCACATTATATAGTCTTGTTCTTTTCGAAGATCACTTAATGAAACTTTAAAAACATGACACAGTTTGGTATTCGACTTTTTTGTATTGATACTAGCTGCAGAAGAGCGTCCAGAAATGTCTAAGCTGGTGTCAACAAGGGATAACATATTAAGAGTGTTATTGAAATGGATAAACGGACAGAAAGCCACAGAAAAAAAAAAAAAAAAAAACGTTACAGGACAAATAATGTGTAAATAATCGTTTTAATATATATGCATAAGAAAACTTTTGAAATAACGTCTATTAATAAGATCTATTCATTCTACAATTAAGGAAATTATTCATTAGATTTGTAACATTCAGGTTTATCAATTCAAATGAAAGAGAGGATATGTGGCCATCCTGAAGTCAGCCATTAACATGCTACTTTGATAGCTTGTTTTCCTAACAATTATTTGATATTATTCTGAATTTTTACGAGACTTTACGTTTAGGTAATTGTTTAAAATAGTTTGAGAAAAAAAAACGAAAAGAATTTTAAATTTAAAACATCACAATTTTACAAGTATTTTCTGTTTGTTAAGATATACATGTATCTGATACTTTTACACTAATTATTTTATCAAACTATTAGTCCTACACTTTTTGTCTAATTTCATTCATAAGTTTAACATGTTTAATGTAACACGTTTATTTTAAAGGGCCACTGTGAAATAATGTATGATAGCATTACATGACCTGACACAAGAACTATAACAATATACATTTCCCTCAGAAAGCACTAAAACTCTGTCCCAGTGATATATATTCCACACTGACGATACCACTGCAGACTCCTAACTACATGCCGTTGTATAACTGCCAGAATTAAATGAGAGTAATTACATGCATCATTGAGTCGAATTTGTACTTAAATTCAACTAGAACTATATCAAATGTTATTATTCAAACCAAGTCTTAATTGGTATATTAATAACAGACTAGTGATGACCAGTAATTAGCACTAATCCGTTCATTTGAGTGAAACAATCCGAATGCATGGTTGTGACCAAGGGATGTAATTAAACATCATATAAATGACACGTTTATTGAAATAAGATTAAAGAAAACAAAATGTTCCACACGTGTACGTCGTATACTTGACGAGGGTAGGATTTTCATGTGCACCTGGGGCACTCAATCCCTTTTGACTTCACCCCTGAGCAGTAACGAAGCTAAAACTAGAAAATGGATTATAACTGTTAACAAACTGTAATGACTTAGAGACCACTGAGACATGTATCTAAACATAAAAGTAATCAAAGGAGACGATGATTAACTGATCATTGTTTTGTTAAGGGTTAGACCATAAATAAGGAAAATAGTTATTTAGATTGGTAATTTGTTATCAATAGTCAGTTTCGTCGATGCTTTTAACGCATGTGTAAAACATTATTAAAACAGTATAATACTAAGAATGTTATAAAATATATATTACAATTGTTGATACAGACAGTCCGTTAAATATTAGATAATCATATCATAACTACACCTCAGCTTAAACGGTACGTCTAAACACTGCTAAGGGCTCCTTAGTGCACTAAGGACTTATAATATGCCGCTAAGGACTAGAAGGGGTGCTGGTACATGTATTTTGTTTTCTTATTATGGTAGAGATTGATATGTAATGCATAAATTCCAAATTTTATAGAAAAAGCACCACAAATAAAGGACCATTTGAACAATGTTTAGGCAAGTGCCAGTTTTTCTTTGATATTGCCAAAAACTAGTGAACCGATTGACACGAACCAAATTGCATAACAACTGATTAAACAATCATAGTCTTTTATGTAATTAACAATTGTAAAGACTAGTGCTTAAAATGTATAATCAAATGTTTTGTTCTTATTTACAATGATTAAAAGGACAAATATTTGTTTTTTTTTTTTTTTTATTTCTCTTCCGACAAAGTTATTTGCCATAGATGCACGTCTTTGATGTGCGTCAACTATCAAGTTAGAAAAATATGAGTAAATTCTGCAAAACTATAAAACATAATGCTTGCTACTTGCTCCATAGTTATTACGAATTGCGATAATATAAAATTGAAAAATCATGTGGAGTCCTTGTGGTTTATCAAATAAAATTGAGAATGGAAATGGGAATGTGTCAAAGAGACAACAACCCGACCAAAGAGCATAAAGGCCTTATTTAAACAACCCACTAGTTTTCAACAAGTTTGATAGCTGTTTACAGAGGCTTCATACGGTTACTTATTATTTTTGTTTTATCTAAAAGTAAATGAATTTAAAAATTCATTTATCCTACTTTAATCAAATGAAATTGCATTTTCAAATATATAAACGAGACAAATATTAAAACAAATTGTTCAACTGTTTTTAGTACATTATATATGAAAAATTACCAGAAAGCTCACTTTTGTCATGATTATATATTACTTTTCTTTACTTCAAAAGACCCTTAACAATTTTACCAGACTCAAGCTAGCGACCAATTCTAGCGACCAATCAAGCTAGCGACCAATTCTAGCGACCACTAAAGAACACATTGAGAATCGACTTGTCAAAGAATCATTATGTGGTATATGAGAAAACCACAAAACCACATTATGAAACAACGTTCTGTTAAAAAGAAAATCTAGCTACCAGTACGGTATATATTGTTTTTAACGTTTAAATGACCAGAGATGTCCTCATATTAAGGAAGAAGGGACACTACAATACCAATGACGTCTGTAGCTGAATGCACTAACTAGTTTTATTGCTAAATGTCTGCATCAATATAAATGAGTAAAATATAACGTGCCAGAAAATCGTAAAAATCAAAACATCTTAATACAATAGAAAAACAAAGGATATGGGGTATCCCTCCATGACACAAAATCATTAAATGCACAGCGAAAAACACACAAAAAGCAAAGGAACATTCTTTGTTAACGAACTATTTTATTCCCCTACATTCGAACACATACTATATGTTATCATACATGTATTTATATAAATGAAAGTGCGCCCTCTCCGGATTTTACTCTATCGGGAGATGGACTAGATGGGAAATAAAGTAAACCATATTTTGACGTCTTCTTTACGTTTTTAATCTGTTTTCCAAACTCTAAACCGAGATCGCAAAAATAAATTATTGCAAACAAAAATATTCAAAACGGAGCGTATATCCCCAAGCACATAATGGCTATACTATAGTACTTTGCGGATCAGAAATGAGAATAAAAAGTAAAAGAATTGAATTTGAAAAAAAAAAAAACAAGAGTGTTTGTCTATGATGATTTGCTCGCACAATCATTTTCAATATTCAGTGAACCGTAAAAATTTTAAAAGTACATATATTAATGAACATGTGTACCTAGTTTCAAGTTGATCTGACTACAACATCATCTTAGACTAGATTCAACAATAACGTCAATCTAATGCAGTATGAATTGACGGACAAACGGACAAACGAACGAACGAACGAACGAACGAACGAACGAAAAACAAACGAACGAACGAACGAACGAACGAACGAACACATAGACCAGATAATATTATGGGCTTTACTGTCGTAGGCGGACCATACAATAACTATTTAATGTGAGTTGACTTAAATGTGTTCCTTTGTACAATGTATCAGCTTTCAAATAAACGGAATAAGAAAAATATTATGTGCGATTGAATTACTATATACTGGCTTTCCATACACTCGGCATCCTCAAATATCCTTTATTTTCTAGAAAAGGAACTTTTAATGTCTATTCCCTATACTGAAAATGAAAACGTACAGAAGAACAAGCTGTAGGAGTACATTTCATGCCCACAAACAATACTTTGAATTGAAAGTAAACGTGCACTATTTTGTACGGCATGCTTCCTTACTTAAAAGAAATGTAAAGATGTTTTTGTACACTTTGAATGTCAACTTTGAACCCCTTTAATTCCCAGAAGTTTCTAACCCCCAAAAAATTATTTCAGTGGGCCCTGCTCTGATTTATTACCTTTCATTTGAGCCGTGTACGGTGGCGAACTTTGCCGTACGGAGCTGGCGAGACTTGCCAAAAGAATGTACGCTTGACACGTAAAAATAATAATAATATCAACTTTGAACCCCTTCAATTCCCAGAAGGTTCTAACTCCCAAAAAATTATTTCAGTGGGCCCTGCTCTGATTTATTACCTTTCATTTGAGCCGTGTACGGTGGCGAACTTTGCCGTACGGAGCTGGCGAGACTTGCCAAAAGAATGTACGCTTGACACGTAAAATAATAATATCAACTTTGAACCCCTTCAATTCCCAGAAAGTTCTAACCCCCAAAAAATTATTTCAGTGGGCCCTGCTCTGATTTATTACCTTTCATTTGAGCCGTGTACGGTGGCGGACTTTGCCGTACGGAGCTGGCGAGACTTGCCGAAAGAATGTCCGGTGGACACGTAAGAATAATAATAATATCAACTTTGAACCCATTCAATTCCCAGAAGGTTCTAACCCCCAAAAAATTATTTCAGTGGGCTCTGCTCTGATTTATTACCTTTCATTTGAGCCATGTCCGGTAAAGAACTTTGCCGTACGAAGCTGGCGAGGCTTACCGAAAGAGTGTAGGGTGGACACGTTTTTTTATTTTTAACAACAACTTTGAACCCTACAATTCAAGAATGGGCCTAACCCCAAAAATTATTTCAGTGGGCTCTGCTCTAATTTATTACCTTTCATTTGAGCCATGTCCGGTAAAGAACTTTGCCGTACGAAGCTGGCGAGGCTTACCGAAAGAGTGTAGGGTGGACACGTATTTTTTTTTAACAACAACTTTGAACCCTACAATTCCTGAATGGGCCTAACCCCAAAAATTATTTCAGTGGGCTCTGCTCTAATTTATTACCTTTCATTTGAGCCATGTCCGGTAAAGAACTTTGCCGTACGAAGCTGGCGAGGCTTACCGAAAGAGTGTAGGGTGGACACGTTTTTTTTAACAACAACTTTGAACCCCTACAATTCCCAAATGGGCCTAACTCCCAAAAATTATTTCAGTGGGCCCTGCTCTGATTTATTACCTTTCATTTGAGCCGTGTACGGTGGCGGACTTTGCCATACGGAGCTGGCGAGACTTGTTGAAAGAATGTCCGGTGGACACGTAAGAATAATAATAATATCAACTTTGAACCCATTCAATTCCCAGAAGGTTCTAACCCCCAAAAAATTATTTCAGTGGGCTCTGCTCTGATTTATTACCTTTCATTTGAGCCATGTCCGGTAAAGAACTTTGCCGTACGAAGCTGGCGAGGCTTACTGAAAGAGTGTAGGTGGACACGTTTTTTTTATTTTTAACAACAACTTTGAACCCTACAATTCAAGAATGGGCCTAACCCCCAAAAAATTATTTCAGTGGGCTCTGCTCTAATTTATTACCTTTCATTTGAGCCATGTCCGGTAAAGAACTTTGCCGTACGAAGCTGGCGAGGCTTACCGAAAGAGTGTAGGGTGGACACGTATTTTTTTTAACAACAACTTTGAACCCCTACAATTCCCGAATGGGCCTAACCCCCAAAAAATTATTTCAGTGGGCTCTGCTCTAATTTATTACCTTTCATTTGAGCCATGTCCGGTAAAGAACTTTGCCGTACGAAGCTGGCGAGGCTTACCGAAAGAGTGTAGGGTGGACACGTTTTTTTTAACAACAACTTTGAACCCCTACAATTCCCAAATGGGCCTAACTCCCAAAAATTATTTCAGTGAGCTCTGCTCTGATTTATTATCTTTCATTTGAGCCATGTCCGGTAAAGAACTTTGCCGTACGAAGCTGGCGAGGCTTACCGAAAGAGTGTAGGGTGGACACGTATTTTTTTTTTAACAACTTTGAACCCTACAATTCCCTGAATGGGCCTAACCCCAAAAAATTATTTCAGTGGGCTCTGCTCTAAAAAAAAAAAAGATTTAAAACAAAAATAAATTCTAATTTATGGTAAACATCTAATGTCTGGTTATTTTCTTATGCAAATAATTAATTTTTCATTTTTTAAAGATAATAGTGTAATCAATTGTGTAATTTGACACGTGTCTAACGATTCACTGATTTTCAGCAATATCAAAGAAAAACTGGCAATGTCCATTTACTCATTTATTTGTGATTCTTTTCTATAAAATTTGGAATTTATGCACTAAATATCAATCTCTACCATAATATGATTTTTTACGTATTACAGCACCCTTCTAGTCCTTAGTGGCATATTATAAGTCCTAATTGCACTAAGGAGTCCTTTGCAGTGTTTAGACGCACCCAGCTTAAATCTGTCTGATCATTTGATGGTCCCAACATTGTATTTAGATACCTAAACTACACAAAACTCGTCAATTGTCGTTTTATCTCGGCTTATAGCATGTGTTCAACAACTAATCGTTCTGTCCTTCAAACTAGTTCCTTGGCTACGATTAAAGACCTTATCAGTTTATTTTGATATTAATGGAATTATTTATTTTCGCAGTGACGAATAACGTGCTGTTATGGTCCTTTCAATTTGATTGACAGTTAAGGCTTTTCGACTCTCTTCACTACACTTCTTCACAATGTCATCACACATCAGTTTCCTATTTTATCAAATAGTCCTTGGGAAAATCTGATTGCTATTTTATTTGTTGCAACTCATATAAAGTATTCAATAACATTAACGATACCAATTTTACAGCACCAGATGTGCATTTCTACAATTAATATCTTTTAAGTACAAAAGTTTAAGAGCTAATAAAACAAAACGGACCAAAAGTAATGCCAAAGCCGGACAAAGAATTAGAGCTACGTATGAGGGAGATACATTTCTTAATTCAAAATGATTTCGAAATTTGATAACAGCAAATTTTAATAAAACAATAGACATATGTGCATGCCAGTACCGAAGTACAACCCGCTACTGAGAGGTACTAAGTAGAAAAGACACAAAAAAAAAAGCACAATGTTTTGATATGAGAGTACTCAAATTTCTGTTAGATGGTTTATTTGTGCTTCGTACCGACTTTTTAGCCAACCAATCTACAACTGATTTTAAAGTTTGTTCTTGTATTGTACTTTAACACCACTTACCCAGGTTAGGGAGGATTAAGCGCTAACAAACATGTTTCACCCGCCACATTCTTTATGTATCTGTCCCAAGTCGGGAGCCTGTAGTTCAGTGAATGCCAGTGGTTATTGTTTGTCATATTTGGTTTTCGTAAATTGTATTGTATAAATTAAACCGTTAGTTTTCTCGTTTGAATTGTTTTAAATTTTCATGTTGGGGCCTTTTATAGCTGACTTTACAGTATGTGCTTTTCTTTGTTGAAGGCCGCACGGTGACGTATAATTGCTTTATCTTCGTTATTTGAACTCTTGTAGATGGTTGTCTCATTGACAATCATGCCAAATCTCCTATTTTATAAAGTTCATATGCAATTTCGACTAATGAAAACATGTTTTCCAACATTAAGATATTACTCAGTACATATCCAAACGATATAGTGTTGAGACGTCTTCAATCAAACTTTTGGGTTTCTAACTGACGATCTTGTGTACATTAATTATATACAATGTTCTGTAAACGAAGCTTTATATGAGATACATGTACACTATGAAGTTTGCTACTCTTACAAAACAAAGATTTAAATGTTGTGACTAAAACGACATGACAACATTCCCTTGTATTTTTCCCTCAATGCCCGAGTCTGATATAAACCAAGGATTGACATGGATATATAAAATTTCGTGAAGGCTTCTATGGAACCAGTGTCTCGCTTGTAATTGCTGCTGTCGTTGTTAAAATGTCATTTTGAATGAAAATGTGCATGAGTCCATGTATGAGTAAAATACAGAATTAAAAATAACTCTTCTTTTTTTCGTTGATATTTCTTGATCATGAAGATAAGCGTCTGTCCAAGTTTCATAAATTTCCGAACTTTAAACCAATCATTTGGATCGAATCACCTTAAATAACCAATCAATTGTATTTTAAAGATGTTTCTTCTTGTCAGGAATACATGAAATATTTGTCACTGGAAGTTATGCAATCAATGATCAAATACAAATCTACAGTATTTATAAACCTATTGCAATTTTATATATGAAAGAGTCCTAATAATATAAATATTCATTATTTTACACATGTTCGATTCTGTTAATGAAAGATTTAATTCAATTCTACAAATATTACTTGCCTCTGTACAATTACATATCGACGGACCAAACTATTTTTTATCGTAAGACAAACGGCTGCAAAGCTCATTTTCCGATTCACCTAAATGGTTTTGACGATATTCTTACTTGTTCATTTACATTTTAAAATTAAAACCTACAAAATTGCCAAAACTTTTATTCTCCGCCTAGACAGCATGAAAGATCTTACATCAAGTCAAAGATCGCAGATTATGTCCGACATTTTAACGACAATGGCATAGCAACAGCTGATGACACCATAGATTTCGACACCAAGTCCAATGAACTTTGTAACATCTTTCCGTGTTTTGCCAATTATTATGAGATGAGACTTAACAACCGTTTGTTCAATTATGTTAATCAACCCTATCGCAAATATGACTCTAACAGAATCTAGACCAACTATAAATGTGAGTCGATGAACCACCGCTTTAAGGTAGCACTGAACTGGAAACCTCACCAATTACCGGAACTTCTAGAGAAAATTTACAATGTCATCCAACTTCACCACGCAGATGTAAGACGAAGTATAGTTGGCAACGGTAACTTCGAACTTTTGGAAATTTCTAGAAATACACAGAATACAACATGCCAAATGGCACAGTCTTTCCCAAATTGAAAAGAAGTGCTTTACAGAAAGCTTGCCAGTGAAAAAAGTTCAGTGACAATATGTTAAGAGCGGCAAATGGTTTTGCGATATCGAAGGTTAAACGTCTAGCTAAGAAGCTGGGCAACGTCACCGACCAAGGTCAGCTGCAGTGAGAACAAAACCAAAATTCGAAATGTTATTGTAAAATCATATGTATTTATTTATTTATGTTAATAAATCACAATTGGAAATATAAAATTTTGACTTTTTGTTATAATGCAAGTATTCTTACATCACTTAAATATATTATATTATCATACGTAAGAAAACAAATTTTCGCAGTTTTGGCAAATGCTTTACCCTTGAAAAATTACAATAATAAAATATTAAGAATAATAAAGGACATTTTATCATTTGTATTATTTGTTAACTATTCAAAATTCACATATATACACGAGCTATCACTTAACCCGGATATAAGTCGGTTCAGGAATTATAATATTTTATGCTTTGAAAGGAATTTCACGTCCTTTGTGCTCTTATCAAACTCCTTTGTGGTCCTTTGTGCTCCTTTGCGCACAAAGGAGGTCCTTGCGGTGTTTTAGAGACCCTATTAAATAGTGTACAAAGGTAATTTCTTCGCCCGGAATTTGACAATTAACTTCCTTCAGTAATTTTACAATACCCAGCCGTGTCATTTCCGTATATTGTAGGTGGTACGTGTGACTTGAGAAATACCCGTGAGGTGAATTTTACCTTTCTGGAGAACGGTACGTCTAAACACTGCTAAGGACTCCTTAGTGCACTAAGGAGTTCTTAGCAGTGTGTAGACGTACCCTCCAAATCGGGTATCAAACACAAATACAAATAATATGAAAATTAAAAAAAATGAAAATTGAAATGATAATAATAAGATAAAATGTTGCTTTATTAAAGAATTTCTTTCTTAAATGCACTAAGGTACGTATTTGTAAATCAATAATACTTCTTTATTTCATTTATATTTTTGTATTCTTTTTGGAGAATTTTTTTTGTCTATTTGACTTCTTTATAAATCGAAAAACGCACCAACCTAAATACAATCACATGGCATTGAAATATTTCTCAAGTTCAAATAAAAATAGTAAGAAGTCTCTTAAATGTTATTTTTATCGTTGGGTTGCTTGTCCATTGACGTTTACCTCATATCTTTTTCGGTACGTCTGAAAGCTGCTCAGCGATTAATTTCACAAGAAATATTACGAGAAAAATACTCGTAAGTCATGAACATTAAAGTATAACTTGCGATCAATTTTTGTAGTAAGATTTTTTTGTGAAAATTTCCCCCCTCAGGACACTTTATGATCATCGTATATGCACACAGAAAAAAATAAATAAAACAGTCTCAAGCTGTTTGAATCAGTTCAACTCAAAAATAGTTGGACGACTCTTAAATGTTATTTTTATCGTTGGGTTGCTTGTCCATTGACGTTTACCCATATTTTTTACGGTACGCCTGAAAGCCGCTCAGCGATAAATTTCACAAGAAATATTACAAGAAAAATACTCTTAAGTCATGCAGTTCAACATTAAAGTATAAAGTATAACCCCCGCAGGACAGGACACTTTCTGATCATCGTATATGCACACACAAAAATAAATAAAACAGTTTCAAACTCTTTGAATCAGTGAATTTTGAAAATGTTGTTTTGACAAACCGGTAATTTCTTGTTTGTCTCTTTTCTTAGCTCTTCGTGTATATAGGTATTTATACATTCTTGTTTTGAATTGAGCGGTCCTGATGAAAATAAATCCAGAAAAGCGCTTCGGACACAAGAAGTTTTAAAATGTTATTTTCTTTCAGGTTTTAGCTATTTTACAAGATATATAACTCGTTAAGTTTTTCAAGTAATGCTTTAGGTAAAAAGACAATCTATTTTTCGTACTTTTTAACGAACAGAACTTTAGAAGACACTCTGGAGCAGGACTGCCATTTGCTGACATTTCATGGGAACATTTGTGTATATTCACGTGCATTTCTGTTGAATAATCTAGATACAGAGGCAGTGTCAACTTTCACACAATTGTGCAAACTACTAGAAAATAAATTTCGATTGACGGCGGTTTTATAGCCGAGTATACAGTATGGGATTTTCTCATTGTTGAAGGCCGTACAGTTGCATACAATTGCTTACATCCACTTTATTTGAACATTGGTGGATAGTTGTCTCATTGGTAATCATACATCATCTCCTTATTTTTATATTTTTAAGGCAAGTGGATATTCGTGAATTTTATCAAAATTGAAAAAAGTAATAGAGACCTAAATTCATAGAATTAAATTAGGATCTGTATTACGGAATAGGCAATCAATAGGTAGTGCAGTCGAAGAACACTAATAAACAATGTAATAAACTGCAATACGTTAAGACGTGAGTAAAACATAATGTAGATATAACAAGCACAGGTTTAAAATAGAAAATATATGAATTCTTAGTAAAACCATATTATGGAGCGAAGGTAATATACCCTTAAAATTTAAAGAAACAGAACAAATTTAATACAATGAAAATTAAAGGGCAACTCTTTTACAAGCAAACAACCCAAAACTATAAAATACAAGAGCATATATTACAAGCACGGGGACACATTCTACTGCATCCGCAAATCCTGTATGCTCACCGTACTCTAAAGCAGTATATGAGATATTAGTGAATTAGGTTAATATATAAAATTTACAACAAAAACAAAACGAAGAAAGATATAAGAAGAAACTAAATGGTTGTGTAGGATATTTCAATGGAACACATTTTAACTTTGCATCCACACTACCAGTATGAAATAATAGTTTTACCTTTTTTCCGATTTTAATCATATTTTCGTGTTCACCCAGCCAATATCTTAAATTATCTTTATTGGTGCAAATGTTGTTAATGTCTTTTCGATTAGCAAGTGTTCCTCCTTGGTCTAAACAGTCTTCATGTGCTTTCATCCAGCTTAAATTATGTTGATTGAATTTGAAATCTGCTGGAAAAGAAATTAGGAAAGATGTTGTCTTTGTATAAAAGTGACACCTAACATCCACGTATTCCAACATCAATCCGAATTCCGATAGCAACAAATCTTATTCGGAAGACTCCGTAAACATACTATTAGTATTTTATTGTAATTATATTTCAAAATATTGATCACATGATGCTAGTATCACTAGACTTGCAATTGCTTTACATCAATCCAAACTTTGTATATAAATGACACCTAACATCTATCCAAATCCCGAATGCAAAAAATCTTATTCGGAAGATTCCATATACATAGTATTCAATTGTAATTATATTACAATATAATGATAAAGAAGATGCTAGTATTACTAGACTTGTAATTGCTTACATCAATCCAAATAATAGGTACGGCAATTGGTGCAGTTCCTTCACCGGAAATCTGTGACATACTTATGTTTGAAATAATGAATCAAATTATTTCTGCATTTCAACATAAAGACAAAATATTTTATCATGGCAGATATAGAGACGATGGATTCATAATATATGATGGGACATCAGATGAAATTATAGATTTGTTTCATCTAGCAAATGATTATAACCCTTATTAAAGTTCACTTATGAAATCTCAAACGATAAAATGTCGTTCTTAGATGTTGATGTAATTAAAGGTCAAAGATTTACAACACATGGCATTCTTGACCTTGAAATACATTTTAAAGAAACCAATTCTTATCTGTTTCTACACAGAAATAGCTGTCACTCACAGCATGTATTCAGAGGATTTATTAAAGGTGAAGCAATACGGCAAATTAGAAACACAAGTGACCATAACAAATTAATAAACAATCTAACTAACTTCAAAGTGAAATTATTAGATAGGGGTTATGATAACGTTGAAATAGATGATAGTATTACTGATGCTTTATCAATTGACCGTACTGAATTACTACAACAAAACAAATCAAAAGAAAAATAAATTATTCCATTAGTTTTAATAACTAAATATAATCCATATATACGTAAAATAAAGAAATGTATAATGAAACACTGGCATTTATTACAGTTTGACGAAGAATGTGTACAAATATTCAATACAGCACTGTGGCACCGTTAAATTCCACAATTCATCTAAAGTCCACAACACCGCTAAAGTCCACAACAAATTTCCGCTAAAGTCCACAACGCCGTTAAAGTCCACAAACTTTCCGCTAAAGTCCACAAAATGACCTCCGCTTAAGTCCACAAGAAAACGCCGTTAAAGTCCACAATAACAAATTCCGCTAAAGTCCACAAAAAGCACCGTTAAAGTCCACATTTTTTTTTTATTATCAAAAATCAATTTGCTTTTTACTCCCGATAGTTTAGATCTATAACAAAAAGCATGGACTTTTGTTCTTGGTAAGTATTTCGATCTTATCAGCTTGAATTATATTTTGATAATTGAAAAGATTATAGTATCTGGTTTTGATCCCCATAAACTTGCTATTTGTATTAATGATATTTTCTATCAATCAAACAGACAACATTTCTGAAAAGTTATCTAGCTATGGTTCTCTTTTTGTATTCATTTATAAACTTTTGTACATCCACAAGAAACTCCAACACAGCGTTCTCTGTATGTATATGCTGGAGACACTGACATATCTTGGAGCCTATATTTGACATTGAAATTTCCTTTGCAAATATCTCTAAAACATAAGAAAGAAATCCATTCAGTGTCTGTTAGGCTCCACAGCAGCCAAAACGGTCTGTAAATCTCAAAAATAGACTTTAAATCATAATGTTCTTGTTTGAAATCAAAATAATGATAAAGAATTCCACATAAGCATTGTGTGGTGCTAAGCATATTTTCAATGCGTTGAAGATGAATTAAATAAATTATACGCAGGTGCGGTTCTGTATTGTGCCTTACACATGATGAATACAAGTATAAAAGATGTTATTTCATAATGCTACATGTTATACATGTATGTTCCAGACCATATATGAGTATTTGGACCGTACGCGTACGGTCCGGACCGTATAAGTGTACTCGTACGGTCCGACCAAACGCGTACGGTCGGACCGTATGAGTATACTCGTACGGTCTAGTACGAGCTCGACCATACACGTGTATTTGGACCATATGGTTGATTTTAGTTAAAATCTTAAACTAATAATGTTACAATTACATTAATAAAGTGAATAAGCGATCATTCAATAAATTGAAATGAAATATTTATTTTCTTTTTGGCACTCTCGCCCACAAGGAACATTAGATTTTTTACATTTACATGTTTTGTTCATGCATATTCCTTTCCATTTGCATTTTTTAGTAAATTCCTCAATATTCTTAAAAAAAAATTCCTTACACATTATGTTTACTTTCAATAAATTCAATTTCAGCGAGCATTATTCAATTTCATGTATTACTGACATGCTAAATACAGGCGATTAACATATTAAATGAATGTGACTTTTTTGAAAAGTTAAAACTTTAAGTTTTTATTTCAATTGCAATTGAACTTTTTGTATTTATCACAGATTTCAGTTATGTTGATCTGTAATGTACATTTGTATCTAATACACTTGACCAACTTCTTAAAATTAGGCAGACCGTACGCGTACAGTCCGACCGTATGCGTATTTTGAAAAGTACGCATACGGTCCAGACCGTACGCGGACGGTCCAAATACTCATATGGTCTGGAACATATACATCTTGTGTATTGAATGGTTGTAAGGTGTACATGACTGTCTGTGTGGTCTGTGTCATATTTGGGTTATTACATTTGCGCCGATTTTTAAAATTTTCATTCTTTCATTTGCGTCGATTTTATATTTGCTCCTAATTGCATTTACAGTTTAACATAGGTGAGTAAATACTGGCCATACATATCGGAAGGTCAGTGCAAATGATCGGGAGAAAAGTGTTCTTATTTTTCTACACACCTCAATCTTAAATCTTGAATGTCTTTGCAATATGTCTGCAATATTTATAGATGGAACTTTAAGTGCTGTCCGAAATACTTTTATCAGTTATATACTCTACACTATGTAAAATGGAAACTACGTACCTCTTATTTACGCCCTCTTAGCAATTGGCGTGAAATATAGACACCTGGTTTGATTATACGTAGAAGAAGATACACATCCGTAGTAATACGCATAGACACGTAATAATGCCTAGCAAAACGTCATGAAACCTAGTAATGCGTACCATGAAGCGTAACATACCGTACAAAAACCTTATGAAACGTGGCAGATACGTACTAAACCGTAATAACACCTAGTGATTAGAATCAAATACGTTTTTGTACGTATAGGGTACGTTTCTAATACGAATTTCTACGTTCCTTCTACGTTTTACAGCGCTTTTCTACGTTCCTACTACGTTTTTATTTTTAGTCACGTTTGTATTGTGCAGACCACTACAAACGGGACCGATCACGTATCAATCCACGCATAGCTACGTCTATAGCTGTTTTAATTACGGATCGATACGATTCGCTACGTATATTGCCGTTTCGCTACATGTATGTTTTGAAAACGTAGCAAAACGGGATAGCCGAAACGTGACAGTTTGACTGGGGCTTTACCAGCGAAAGATGAACAGTGTAAAATAGATACGTTTCAAAAACACCATAACGTAAACATACGTTGCCTATAATATAATGAACGTCAAATTAACGATGCTGTGACATTTTGGTAGACCACCATGCGACCGCATTATTTTGATGATTTGTACATTACTCTTTACTTTATAGTTTATATATGTTGTGTACAAGTTATCATTTTGTACAAAAAAATGTACAAATTATAATTTGTATTTTGACTTTGTACAAATTGTAATTATACAAAAGTGCCTGTACTAATTACAATTTGTACAAAATTTGATTAAAATTCACTTATAAATTGTACAATAATTTATAGTATGGATTTTGTTATAAAACAGCATTGCTACTCTATAGAATTTTTATTCAATGACCACACAATAAACCGCTTATTTACAATATACAAAGATAGGGTGCATCATTTGTTTGACCATGTGAGTGAATTATGGCATCGGGAATGGCAAAACATCTTTTGATTTTTAGTTTATATTTATAAGTGCTGCACCCCCTTTGCATTTACATGAAAGAAACCTCTGACCACCAGTTTTTTATGGCTTTTTAATTGCTTCACGTAGCCAAAGTTGTAGCTCAAGAAATGTTGCTGTGAATATAGATGTGTCTTTGGTAGCTTCAATTTTATTTCTCGACAAATGTCATGTTAAAATTCATACAGCTGTTCCAATGTGGTACCCGAATTCCCCAGATTCAATAAATACCCTAAGATATTGTTGGGGCACGATCATACTGAGGAATTGGTTTAATGACATTACCCCTTCTGATAATTTCCTTTCCGTTTTCGTGGCTAGATATTTAGCTTGGATCTGTTGGACAGACAGCACACACTTCCTTGCCGTGTGTTCCTGGCACGTATATGATTGGTGTTTCAATGTCACTGAAGTCAATTTCTATTATACTATAAGAATTGTCACTGAGGCCAATTTATATATTACTATCAGAATTGTCACTGAGGCCAATTTCTATTATACTATCAAAATTGTCACTGAGGCCAATCTTTATTCTATCAGAATTTTCACTGGAGCAAATTTCTTGTATACTATCTGAATTAACTTGCATGCAAGTATCAATAATATTTTCTGTCTCCGTCAGGGTATTTTTGTATTTTGTAAATAAGGTTTATTGTGTGGTCATTGAATAAAAAATCTATAGTGTGTATCAATGCTTTATGATGTTAACATGGATCTTGTCTATATACCAGCTTTGATTATTTGGAATTACTACAAATTTTCACTTCTTCGTACTATGAACATCAAAATTATTTCATTTCTCCTTAAATACTGTTCTTGCACCTGTACAGGAAGTTTTATCTAGCACTAATTGTATAGTTTTATTGTTGATATTCACCCCATATGTACCAAGTGTTAGATTAGTTTTATTGATATTAAAGAAATTTCTTGGTATTCCTAAACGGAAGATTTTATACACACAGAAGAAGAAGTATACTTAACAACAAAATTATTTTCATTTACCTGTGTATAATTTGACGCAGGTTTTTTCAAAAGTGATGATTTTCTAAATATTGTTTAACATTTCACAGTGGTATCATACTTTAACTTTGTTTAAACCTGTTAATTACTTTTGACCTTAATTATTTATCCCTTATAACTTGTATTAACTATGTATTTGCATTCAGGTATCACAGATCAAATTTATTCGTTCAATGTGTGTTAATTTGCGGTTTTGATTGAATTAAGCCTTCCAATTGATATTTTATAGTATGTCTTTCTATGTTGTGATGTTATACTATTGTTTCAGAAAAGGAGAAGGTTTGGTACCATTAAAACGTTTAATCCCGCTGCAAATGTTTGCACCTGTCCTAAGTCAGGAATCTGATGTACAGTAGTTGTCGTCTGTTTATGTAGTTCATACGTGTTTCTCGTTTCTCGTTTTATATAGATTAGACCGCTGGTTTTCCCGTTTGAATGGTTTTACACTAGTAATTTTTGGGGCCCTTTATAGCTTGCTGTTCGGTGTGAGCCAAGGCTCCGTGTTGAAGGCCGTACCTTGACCTATAATGGTTTATTTTTATAAATTGTTACTTGGATGGAGAGTTGTGTCATTGGCACTCATACAACATCTTCCTATATCTATTTATAACAAAATCCATACAAAAATTATTGTACAAGTTATAAGTGAAATTTAGTCAAATTTTGTACAAATTGTAATTTGTACAAGCACTTTTGTACAAATTACAATTTGTACAAAGTCAAATACAAATTATAATTTGTACACAACATATATATCAAAATGTTTCTTTTGCAAAGGAATTTGACATTATGGTGATGTTTTCGACCAACTGATCTTGTTTTTACTATTTTTGAAGATTTGTAACAACTTGTCCTTAATAATTCAAAGAAAAATGAAGACGCTTTCATTGTAACATTTTGGTAGACACCCATTCAATGCATCGATATTCGATAATAATCGATAAAAATATAATGTAAAGCATAGAATATTTTCTTTTTTATTTGGAATTTATCATACTGGCTTCATTTCTCCGTTCTGAAATGCATAACACATTATTTTTCGTTGTTTTCTATAACCAACACCGAAATTACTAACGTAAAACGTTGGTTAAAAGTTTTGTGACAGGATACCTTTGGGATTCATATACTTAGTATTTTTTGTTTTATGTTATAATTAAGATTGCTGTCCGAATGAATGCCGTTCACATGTTATAGATTAGGAGGCATGTTACATTTTCTGACTAGATGAACAGTTTTGCAAATTTCTAATCAATATTGATAATTTCTCTACAGAAAAGGTTTTTTTAAACTTTGTTGTGACAGTGTACTTTGGGCTAGGTTTTTTGGTAATGATGTCGGAGTTTTCATGGATGTCTTTGCTTTCAAAGAATTTTCCACACTTGTTTTACTAAAGGATATGCGCTATTATCAATTTGAGAATATAATCTTTTCGCTCTAAATGCATTCTGAACTTTTGTGCCGTAAGGAAGTGATACTCTTTGTGGTCTACAATCAAGAATGACTTTTTTTAAAGGCCTACTCGGTCCGAAAATTACGTTATTTCCGTTTTCACTCATGTCATCCCAAAGCCCTAGAACGTTCCTCTTCCAAATGGCATAGCATTATTTTATTATAAATACCTATAAGTACCGAAAATAGAAGGAATACTCGAAGGACAACATTTAGTATGTTACCCGTCTACACGAAAATATAAGATTTTTCTTGTTAGTATTCGGAAAACTGAATGACT
Organism: Mytilus coruscus; assembly: GCA_017311375.1. Lineage (NCBI taxonomy): Eukaryota > Metazoa > Mollusca > Bivalvia > Mytilida > Mytilidae > Mytilus > Mytilus coruscus. The sequence continues at coordinate 73,407,859 of CM029606.1, forward strand.
AAACTAAATAAAACCGATAAGCTATCTGTAACTTAATTTCTGACAGAGGTGCTCTAAATATTTTACACAAAATAACACTTGATCTTTCCTGTATTTTTATTATTTAAAGCCGATTTTTTGTGTCAGGTACGAGAAATCAGAAAATGTTACCAACATTACACGTTACGTCATAATTAATAACATGTCCCGATACGTTTGCTATGTACATTATTTACGCCAAAAGTGATTATATACAAAGAACAAGAAGGAAAAAAAGTACTTGAAGAATGCAGTAATTATGTAAAACTAATGAATTTACTATATATGACTAGAAAACTTTTTAGAAATGATGTTCAAATTGGCCTCAGTGTTTGATTCACTGATCGGATCATCATAATGCAAAGATCAAATTAATGAAAAATCTTGTACAGATACTGTAATTTTAGTCATTTATCACACTGATAAAAGAATAACTACCAAGAACAAAAGCCCATGCTTTGTATTGTACTAATAGGATAAAAAAGCGAATTGATTTTTTAATAATAAAAAAATGTGTGGACTTTAACGGTGTTTTTATGGACTTTAGCGGAACTTGTTATTGTGGACTTTAGCGGAACTTGTTATTGTGGACTTTAACGGCGTTTTCTTGTGGACTTTAGGGAGGCCATTTTGTGGACTTTAGCGAAAATGTTTGTGGACTTTAGCGGCGTTATGGATTTTAGCGGAAATTTGTTGTGGACTTTAGCGATGTTGTGGACTTTAGATGAATTGTGGACTTTAACGGTGCCACACAGCACCAATAGTTGCGTATAGCAAACACAAAAGTGTTGGAGATATGCTTTGTAGATCAAAGTTAAAGACTTAAACATAAAATTGACAGTTGGACCCTGATGATGGCAGATCTGTCATAATAACTAGATCTATTGAAGAAGAATTTAAATATATCAATATATACATGAATAACTTTCATATTTGATTATATTCAAATAATGCATCTTAAAATGACCATCCCAAGCTTAACTGCCGAAACACTAAAGTAGTGTCGGGTCCTATCATGCAATATGGGATGCGTGGTTGCATGGGTGTTTTATTATAACAAAATAGTTGCGTATAGCAAACACAAAAGTGTTGGAGATATGCTTTGTAGATCAAAGTTAAAGACTTAAACATAAAATTGACAGTTGGACCCTGATGATGGCAGATCTGTCATAATAACTAGATCTATTGAAGAAGAATTTAAATATAAATATATCAATATATACATGAATAACTTTCATATTTGATTATATTCAAATAATGCATCTTAAAATGACCATCCCAAGCTTAACTGCCGAAACACTAAAGTAGTGTCGGGTCCTATCATGCAATATGGGATGCGTGGTTGCATGGGTGTTTTATTATAACAAAATGGGTCCTATCATGCAATATGGGATGCGTGGTTGCATGGGTGTTTTATTATAACAAAAAGAAATTAGGAAAGCTGTTGTCTATTCCGATAGAAAACTAATATGAGGCCGATGTTACCAGTGAAAGAGGACGAAGTCCGTATATAAGTAGTTATTTTTCCTGAAACACACTTTCTTGCCCATATTTGAAAATCTTATTTTGAAATGCATTAAATATTCTATTTTGATGTTAACAAACAAAGAAATTCGAAATATTTTTTTTATCGTGTCATTTAAGGGCATCTAATACAGTTTCAAGGAGTTAACTCCTGGCGTGACGTTAAGCGAATTCCCAAAAGTCACTTTCGGTGGGACGTCATATGTAATTTTCCGTAATATAGAAAAAAAAACCCGCTTGAACGATATTTAGTACAACGATGCTCCAATTTATTTTTTCACATACGTCAATTTCTACGCCCTTAAGATTAGTGCATTTGCTTCTAACATTTTGGGTATATTGATCGAATATTGATTAGGATCCGATACTCTGACAGCCTGTTTTTAATCCCGCTGCAAATGTTTGCACCTGTCCTAAGTCAGGAATCTGATGTACAGTAGTTGTCGTCTGTTTATGTAGTTCATACGTGTTTCTCGTTTCTCGTTTTATATAGATTAGACCGCTGGTTTTCCCGTTTGAATGGTTTTACACTAGTAATTTTGGGGCCCTTTATAGCTTGCTGTTCGGTGTGAGCCAAGGCTCCGTGTTGAAGGCCGTACCTTGACCTATAATGGTTTATTTTTATAAATTGTTACTTGGATGGAGAGTTGTGTCATTGGCACTCATACCACATCTTCATATATCTATTTATAACAAAATCCATACAAAAAATTATTGTACAAGTTATAAGTGAAATTTAGTCAAATTTTGTACAAATTGTAATTTGTACAAGCACTTTTTGTACAAATTACAATTTGTACAAAGTCAAATACAAATTATAATTTGTACACAACATATATATCAAAATGTTTCTTTTGCAAAGGAATTTGACATTATGGTGATGTTTTCGACCAACTGATCTTGTTTTTACTATTTTTGAAGATTTGTAACAACTTGTCCTTAATAATTCAAAGAAAAATGAAGACGCTTTCATTGTAACATTTTGGTAGACACCCATTCAATGCATCGATATTCGATAATAATCAATAAAAATATAATGTAAAGCATAGAATATTTTCTTTTTTATTTGGAATTTATCATACTGGCTTCATTTCTCCGTTCTGAAATGCATAACACATTATTTTTCGTTGTTTTCTATAACCAACACCGAAATTACTAACGTAAAACGTTGGTTAAAAGTTTTGTGACAGGATACCTTTGGGGATTCATATACTTAGTATTGTTTTGTTTAATGTTATAATTAGGATTGCTGTCCGAATGAATGCCGTTCAAATGTTATAGATTAGGAGGCATGTTACATTTTCTGACTAGATGAACAGTTTTGCAAATTTCTAATCAATATTGATAATTTCTCTACAGAAAAGGTTTTTTTAAACTTTGTTGTGACAGTGTACTTTGGGCTAGGTTTTTTGGTAATGATGTCGGAGTTTTCATGGATGTCTTTGCTTTCAAAGAATTTTCCACACTTGTTTTACTAAAGGATATGCGCTATTATCAATTTGAGAATATAATCTTTTCGCTCTAAATGCATTCTGAACTTTTGTGCCGTAAGGAAGTGATACTCTTTGTGGTCTACAATCAAGAATGACTTTTTTTAAAGGCCTACTCGGTCCGAAAATTGCGTTATTTCCGTTTTACACTCATGTCATCCAAAAGCCCTAGAACGTTCCTCTTCCAAATGATATAGCATTATTTTATTATGAATACCTATAAGTACCCAAAAATAGAAGGAATACTCGAAGGACAACATTTAGTATGTTACCCGTCTACACGAAAAATATAAGATTTTTCTTGTTAGTATTCGGAAAACTGAATGACTAAACTAAATAAAAACCGATAAGCTATCTGTAACTTAATTTCTGACAGAGGTGCTCTAAATATTTTTACACAAAATAACACTTGATATTTCCTGTATTTTTATTATTTAAAGCCGATTTTTTTGTGTCAGGTACGAGAAATCAGAAAATGTTACCAACATTACACGTTACGTCATAATTAATAACATGCCCCGATACGTTTGCTATGTACATTATTTACGCCAAAAAGTGATTATATACAAAGAATAAGAAGGAAAAAAAAGTACTTGAAGAATGCAGTAATTATGTAAAACTAATGAATTTACTATATATGACTAGAAAACTTTTTAGAAATGATGTTCAAATTGGCCTCAGTGTTTGATTCACTGATCGGATCATCATAATGCAAAGATCAAATTAATGAAAAATCTTGTACAGATACTGTAATTTTAGTCATTTATCACACTGATAAAAGAATAACTACCAAGAACAAAAGCCCATGCTTTGTATTGTACTAATAGGATAAAAAAGCGAATTGATTTTTTAATAATAAAAAATGTGTGGACTTTAACGGTGTTTTTATGGACTTTAGCGGAACTTGTTATTGTGGACTTTAGCGGAACTTGTTATTGTGGACTTTAACGGCGTTTTCTTGTGGACTTTAGGGAGGCCATTTTGTGGACTTTAGCGAAAATGTTTGTGGACTTTAGCGGCGTTATGGATTTTAGCGGAAATTTGTTGTGGACTTTAGCGATGTTGTGGACTTTAGATGAATTGTGGACTTTAACGGTGCCACACAGCACCAATAGTTGCGTATAGCAAACACAAAAGTGTTGGAGATATGCTTTGTAGATCAAAGTTAAAGACTTAAACATAAAATTGACAGTTGGACCCTGATGATGGCAGATCTGTCATAATAACTAGATCTATTGAAGAAGAATTTAAATATATCAATATATACATGAATAACTTTCATATTTGATTATATTCAAATAATGCATCTTAAAATGACCATCCCAAGCTTAACTGCCGAAACACTAAAGTAGTGTCGGGTCCTATCATGCAATATGGGATGCGTGGTTGCATGGGTGTTTTATTATAACAAAATAGTTGCGTATAGCAAACACAAAAGTGTTGGAGATATGCTTTGTAGATCAAAGTTAAAGACTTAAACATAAAATTGACAGTTGGACCCTGATGATGGCAGATCTGTCATAATAACTAGATCTATTGAAGAAGAATTTAAATATAAATATATCAATATATACATGAATAACTTTCATATTTGATTATATTCAAATAATGCATCTTAAAATGACCATCCCAAGCTTAACTGCCGAAACACTAAAGTAGTGTCGGGTCCTATCATGCAATATGGGATGCGTGGTTGCATGGGTGTTTTATTATAACAAAATGGGTCCTATCATGCAATATGGGATGCGTGGTTGCATGGGTGTTTTATTATAACAAAAAGAAATTAGGAAAGCTGTTGTCTATTCCGATAGAAAACTAATATGAGGCCGATGTTACCAGTGAAAGAGGACGAAGTCCGTATATAAGTAGTTATTTTTCCTGAAACACACTTTCTTGCCCATATTTGAAAATCTTATTTTGAAATGCATTAAATATTCTATTTTGATGTTAACAAACAAAGAAATTCGAAATATTTTTTTTATCGTGTCATTTAAGGGCATCTAATACAGTTTCAAGGAGTTAACTCCTGGCGTGACGTTAAGCGAATTCCCCAAAAGTCACTTTCGGTGGGACGTCATATGTGTAATTTTCCGTAATATAGAAAAAAAAAACCGCTTGAACGATATTTAGTACAACGATGCTCCAATTTATTTTTTCACATACGTCAATTTCTACGCCCTTAAGATTAGTGCATTTGCTTCTAACATTTTGGGTATATTGATCGAATATTGATTAGGATCCGATACTCTGACAGCCTGTTAGTCTGACAGCACACACAAAAATATTTTACAGCGCATTTTAGTTACAAGCAAAGTCAATATCAATTTGTGTCAATGATCTTTAAAGTCTCATATCGAAAATTCAGGCAGCGCAAAATCCAGTTTTAGTTATTGTAATCCTTTGTATTACAAAACATCAACACTTCAAAAGAAGTAACTTTCCCACGGAAGATTTTATTCCATTTATTGATGTCAAATATGAGAGGACGTGGTAATAATGGTTAGCCGCCATTATCAACGATGATACAACTCTTAGAAATATATATATTGTTATTTACTAACAAAATTACGCTGTAGGAAAGTATTCGGATTTTAACCGAAACTTTTAAAAACCAACAACATGAAATACTGGTTATTACGAGGAGAAAGTATGCCAATATAATCAAAGAGGAAGGGCCAGTTGTTCATAAATCTGTTACACTCTAATGGCCTGTTTTTAAAAGGTATTCAAAATGCGTACAAAACACAACTGTACTTTGAGGTTTCTACAACCTTATGTGTTACTTCTGAACATTTACTAACCAAATTATAAATACTTTAAGTGACTTGCTTTAAAATTGCAATTTCGGTATATGTTGGAAATTTGAGAGATGAATAAAACCAAAACCAAAGTTATTGAGGGAATATAAGTAACATGTCACGTCTAACAGATATAAATTCAATCATTTTGCTAGATCCAAAATTATGATAAATTTCAAAATTACTGTAAAGTTTTCTTTAACTGTAATCATTCACCCGAATAACAGTTTGATTTTATGAATAAATGTGAAATTCTTGGAAAAAGATTAAAAAGTGCATAGAAGGATGTTTTGGCGGTAAGTCAATGAAACAGCAGCCCACCAACCTAACAAAAAAAATATCTAGAGGTCAACATATGGTTTTAAACAATACACGAGTTTGTACACAGTACCGGTGTTCTATAGCAGTTTTTCCGCATGCCAATCTTTCCGGGTGGGGTGGGGACTGGATCGATCTAATTTTTCTTCCCGGAAAAGTTGGCATGATTACAGTTTCCCCTCAGTGTGATAAGGAGAGACCAGGAACAGGCCTATTTTCTACTCTAGTAGCACGAGAAGCCAAACGAAAAAATATAAACGGTAAACGGACAGAAAGTCACAGGACAAAAAGTCACAGGAGAAAAGTCACAAAATGGTAGGACAAAAAGTCACAATTGACAATTTGAGTTAAATAGGATAAAAGTCACAGAACAAAAAGTCACATATGGAAATTTGAAAGGTTTATTAGGACAAAAGTCACAAAATATTTTCCTTAAAGATGATTTTGTCGCAGTAACATCTACCAAATTGATGAAGCGACACCATATGAATATGACTTTTAAAGAAAGTATGTCTAAACAACAGATCCATGTACTAAATTGTCTTACTTTTTTGTCTGTCGTTTTATGACTTGCTATACAGTATGGGTTTTGCTCTAGATCTTTGCTCATTGTTAAAAGGCCATATGGTGTACAGATGAATGTACTAAATTGTCTTTCATTTTCGGTCTGGTGTTTTTATGGCTTGCTATACGGTATTGGTTTTGCTCATTGTTAAAAGCCCGTATGGTGTACAAATCAATGTACTAAATTATCTTTCATTTTTTTTTTTGTCTGGTATTTTACGACTTGCTATACGATATGGATTTTGCTCATTGTTAAAATCGTATGGTTGTCTATAGTTGCTTATATTTCCATGAACCTGACTAAATACCTGACTGATGCATGTACAATTATTCACCTCTTAGTGTTAACCATTAATATTAATCGTAGTATAGAAACAAGTACTAAATAAGAAATAAAATTTTAATAATTGCTTGATATAAAGCATAACAAATAAACTATACATTTCATGCAACATCAATATTTATGAAAATTAAAATATAATGCACTATTGGAAAGTTCATGCCACTGTTATGCGAAAGTGGCAAATTGATTTAAGTTCAAAGTTTTTCACAAAACATAATGTTTTTACATAGAGTTGTTTAGGTCAACAGCTGTGGTACGTCTGCTAAGGCGAATATTACATGCAGCTCCTCGCAAGAACTCTGGGACTGTCTTCTTATCAGACACTATGTCAGTACACAGATTTTGAAGTCTCTTGTAATGTAACAAATTGCTGTGGGTGTTTCTGTTAGCTTAGGTCCCAATTGCATCTGTTGCGCTATGGTTGCTCCGGTAGAATGTTCACGTTGAAACCACTTGCGCACGTCCAGATACTAGGGTGGGAGGATCCAACTAAGGTGTACAACTTGTTATTCCATCCTTCGCAAACGTTGTTGGTTCTTGGAATACTATCCATTTTTGCTGCATGAACATTCCAAACAAATGGCGGAAACATGGGTTGAACTCTGCGCATATTCAGTTGTTGCTGTCCATTGGCCTTAAGTTGATGGATCTGACGGTAAGTCCCGCTGACATATGTAGATTCAAAGTAGTCGACTAGGTCTTCTGCTTCTGCTGGTTCCCCAGGTGTGATTGAGCGGATATATGCTATACCCTCTTCAAGTAATGTTGTTGGTAGGAATACTAAGGCATCTAACATGTTGCAGAAAAGACGAAACTCTGCATCTGCCATGTAGAGTGGAGCAAGTCGTAGTTTCTGGATTTTGCACCAAGTAGCCTGGGTGAGATGGTAGAAAAACCTTGGTGCTCTATGTCGCAGCCAAAACTGCTGCTGTAGCACTTAGTATGCCATCTTCAAAGTCAGATAGAATTTTACTGAAGTTTGTGGTCAAACCTAGATCGGTGATCTGGTCTGCAATGGCTTGGAATAACGACTGGTATGCTTGGCGTTACTTTTTCTGAAGAAGGCCATAGACTACAGTGATATGGGAATTGCTGCAAGGTATTCTGATGGTGAAAATCTGCTTAAACGTTGGTGGTGCAGTGTCGGAGGTACCATCCATGAAAATGGTGTCAGGTGCAGCCAACAGTAAGGTTTTTATTTGTGGTTAAGGCAATGATTCTGGAGTTTGAATCTGTATCGTCATCATACAACAGAAATGGTTGTGGGTCATCATATTTAGTTGTTGTTAACTGGTGGAATGGTGAGGTCTGATAATGTTAATGGACTAGGAAGGTTTGGTCGTTGTCTACGAATTGATCTTTTGCAATTGTTTTCAGCCGATAGCATGGCTTTAACTGAGTGTGAGGTATAGGACAGACATTCTGCAAAGATCTAATTCATTTCCCTATTATTTCATTAAAAATATGCAACATTCTTAAATCATTTAATAAATTATATATTCATTAACTATATCATGTTGAAATTCATCTTTTCTTGTAAAACTAATAAATATAAATAAATAAATACTATAATGAAAAATAGATATATTTGTCATTTTTTTTAATATTGCAAAGGATAAACATGTTATTAAAATTATTGTAAACTGACTTTTTATATTGCAAAGAATAATATATTATTAAAATAATGTAAACTGTGACTTTTGTCCTGTGACTTTTTGTCCTAAGTATGTGACTTTTGTCCTGTGACTTTTGTCTGTGACTTTTGTCCGTGACTTTTTGTCCTGTGAATTTCTGTCCTACATTCATATAAACAAGTCTGAAATTAAAAAACGTTCAAACCTATGATTGCGTTGGATAAAACCGCAAATTTTTATACGTGTGCATGCAAAACAAATTTCTTGGTAGAGGGTCTAAATACAGCACAAACAACATTTTCCAAAAGACCAAAAAGTGAAAAAGTGAAAAGTATATTTTAACAAAACGCACTTGACTAGCAGGTCGAACAACGGATGCTCTTAAACACTGCTGTCTGCCATGGCGATTGCCAAATAAATGGATCATCAGATGTAACAAAATGGATCTTAATTATTAATTTAATGCCAAACAAAAACAATAAACTTGCGGAAAAGATGGTATACTGCAAACATGAGGTACAAAATTGGTACACCATATCCAGATTTCGACAATTAATGTCTCTTCAGTGATGTTAGGAATCGAAACGGTATTTGGAAGGCCATATAATTTACCTCAATTTAGGATAGACTTGTATACTTTTCAGATCAGCTATTTTGTCTGTCGTAAAGGATGATAATGTTGATTACCATGCCGCCACATCAAATTTTAATTTTATTATACACGTCTAAACATGTGACAACTTTATGACATTATCATCCTTTACGACGGACAAATCATAACTGATCTGAAAGATATACCATCCTATTTGTCATTATACATCATGTATTGTGTTACAGCTCTAGATTAAGCCGACGAGGAAAGGCATTACTCGACTAACGAAAGCTATTTTTTATATAGCCTAGTTGGTCGAGTGGCCTATGTGCAGCGCAGTTGCCACGATGTCACAGAAAACGGGTTCGAATCCCGCTGAGGGAAGAAAAATATTTACGAACAAATTTACAGATCTAATATTGTTGGGCTAAATTTGAGACGAATTATATATATATATATAATTCGTCTAAACATCAGCCCAACAATGTTAGATCTGTAAATTGCTTTGCAATTTTTGTTCTTCCTCGCCGGGATTCGAACTCATGCTACTGAGATATCGTGGCACCAAATCGCCTTGCACTATGCCCGACGCGCTAGACCACTCAAAAACCTAGGCTCTATATATATATATGGTCAAACACATGTTCTAGTTGAAGCCCACACGAAGAAGGAATTTTGTCGGATGGTAACAGATGTTGTAGGAATGATTGATGTACCCTTGGATATGAGTCGTTATATATTTTCGAGACCGTCCGGATATGACTGCCTATTGTAAGAGGGTTCCTATCGCATTGGATATATTGAAATCAATTGATGTCTTGTTTGCGTGTTGCATTGGGTAATTTTGTGCTGTCTTCTTACCATGGCCTCATATCCGTTCCATTTCGCATCTCACCCGCAAAAGAATGGAATTGCAAATCAGCGTAATATGACTGAATAACGCCATATAAGTGCGAAAATACCTTTAGTCGAGAAAAATCAAATTAAAATGTAATCTCATAAAGAGGATTTCGTTTGGCATGCCCTATATAAACGTGTAACTAAGTATTCAGAAACTATAATGCGTACCCGCGTAATGAGTTTTGTTGCAACCATGGGGTGACTTCCTATAAATAATTTTGTGTACCGATGTCCGTTTTTCAGGATGTAAAATATATGAATGGATTCAATTTTATCGAACAATATATCAATGGGTCAAAATATCTTTATGAACATTAAGTAGATTTGTTCCTACGATGAAAGTGGTAATCCCCAATTTTACAGTAACATTAATTTTATCACCCACAGTAAATATGAATAGGGACACATTTTCATGTCAGCCATACGAATAGGTCGGACTTATAAAACAGAGGCAATATATGAATGGGTGTATTTCTTTCGAATGCAAACGACACCCTGTAACAAAATATAGGTGTCCCACACCCACTACCTGACCCTAGACCATTTAAGCGAGACGCGTGTCGACAAAATGAACACATTTTGTACCAAACATTTCTTCTATGTAGCACAAGCCAAAAACTTATTATTTTAGCATTCCAGAGATCAGTCATTTCTAAAGAAAATACGGAAAATATATGCAATAAATGACAGTGCAATTTTATAATTATATATTGTGGGGAAATATGGGAATGAGGGAAAAGTGGCTATATGTATACGTATTGTCAACTTTCCGCGAGTGAAGAATGGCAATAATCCAAAATGGGAAAATGCGATCATGCCAGTTTTCTTTCGGCGAAAAACTGGCATGGAGGTAAAATGGCAATATAACACCGACATGTCTAGCTCTAAATTGCCGCTAGTCTTAACAAAGAAATTCAACAGTCCGCAATGACTATACCTGAGATGTTTTTCACTTGGCACACGAAAAGAATAAAAAGAAAGACGTATTTATAATACACATTTTTCTATTTTCGAAAACAGTATTATTATTTTAAGGTAGATCTTTATAAGCATTATATATACACCCGAAAAATGTCGCCGAGCACCCTGCAGGGATAATGGGCAGGCGACGTCAAAATTGTCAGCAAGTGACGTCGTGCATTTTGCGCTTACGTTGAGGTTACCAATGTGGGACGCCATTTTAGGATTAATTGCGGTTTATCTTCGAATCTAGCACTGTGGCATATATTTTTATTTGCCATTTGGAGAAAGCATGACAAAAGGCAGTTGATTTAGAGAAATGAGGAAAATGGCATTATAAGAACCTCTCGATTTCAACATTTAAAGGTAAAAAGAATATCCCACTTTGAACATCTTATTCGTTATTTTAAGCTTGGCTTGAATAATTAACTAGTCATTCTTGTATGGATTTATTTTTCCTGTATTTTCCCTTATCAAAGCTTCAGATTGAATTCAATCTTATTAATTTTTACTAAAACTATCTACTCCAAATTTTCAATAACATAACTCAACTTTTTACAAAAGTGAAAGCTCAATTTTCTCGAAAAAGAATGATGACCTATGTTTTATTTTTTAATTTTTTTTTTATAACTTGCGGGGCCTACAACATATTTCAAAATTATACAATTAAACAAGCTTTTGAAATACTGTTATCAATTGATTATATATAAATAACGGAACTTAAAAGCAGAAACAAATGAAAGGTCCTTGTTTTGAGATATAAGCAATTGAAAATTTGGCTGGAAATGATTCTCTCTAGATTTTTCATACATTTAACATTGACACCTATTTTCTTTCAAAACTATATATGAAAAAACAACAAGGATTTTTAAAGAGGGTAAGCGGGCAAAATTTTTAATAGCACTACATGGATAAAACTAGAAAATTCCGAATATCTGACAAAAGTCAAAAACAAGTGTAGCCAACATCCCTAAGTTCAGCCTTAAACAAGCCTAAGAAATCAGCATTGACCACTGTTTCGCAATGCAGATATCGACGAAATACAGGAAGAATGATTAACGATTATCAATCTCACTAAAATCAGATTTCTCAAATGAAGACCCCTCAATTCTTTGATTGATTGAAACACGTAAAAAATCTTCAAATTTCAGTTGGTATATTAATGAAATGACTCTTCATATGATTGTATATGAAACGTTACTCAAACACAGGCTGTATAAATTGTTAACAAGGAGGAGGCAGAGAGGAGATGATGGACATCAGAGATTTTCAGAAATTTACTTTTGTATAAAAGAATGAGCGGGTAAAATGGGATGAAGTACTAAAGACACTTTGTTACCCTTGCTGGATCAAAGCTCTTTGCACCCAATCCTCTACAGATGAGATATTGTTTATTGGTGACATAACTTATCCGATCTCAATACATCATTATTATTTTACAAAGGACTGTCAATTTGCAAAGAGAACATGCATATTAAGTTTTATAGCTTTAAAGTAAACAAAATGTATATATCCAAAAGTAATATCAGATAAATTAATGATAAAACAAAACAACATCAAAATATAATTGCTAATTTAATTTTTACAAAAGAGTAAACATATGCTGGTTTATGCACAGAAATTTTTGAGGATATGGCGATCGATGTCCAATTTAAACAAACTCATTCTGAAAATTGTTCTAATGAGAGAATTTCTACAATTCTATATTCATTAGCTGTCACCGGTTTGACTCCATTTATACAAATCCGCAATGGGTGTGACGTGATAGGCACTTTTAAGCATTCTAGTTTTGGTTACTCCAAGACGAGTCAGTTCCTTCCAAGAGTGACTTTACACGATTACAAATGATTGTGTACGTTATAACCTTGAAACCTTCAAACACATCGCCAAAACTTTTCAACAAAAAATTGAAATTTCTTTCGTAATTTCTGGGAAGCGTAACCTGAATTTAAATCATATGATGAGGTTTTATATGATTTTTTGTGTGTCCAATTCGTACCACTTAATAGGCTGTTATACACAAATGTGCCATTTCGATCTGTCAAATTTCTGGTGAAGCGGTTACGATCAGTAATTTACGAGTCACGTCCCATTGTTACACTTCGTTAAACTTTAAATTGTACAATTGCACCATGTAATGTAAAGCGTTAATAATTCAAAATGATTTACACTTTACGACTGCAGAGATTTTACAAGAGTTTTACGACTGCCCTTTTTACAAGCATGATTGGTTGATTCTACGCAAAAAATATGTCACGGATACCATAACGGATATACATGACTTTTGCTGAATGTAACTTTTACCAGAGTTTTGAGCAATATGAGCAATATGACGAATGCATCTAGCGTAATTTTTCTGATATTGTTTCTTCAAACTCTGTGTTGTTTCTATCGGTCATGGTCTTTTCAATACTCTATTTTGACAACTACATTTTAAACTGTCAAATTGTTGGATATTTCAGATTTAGATACACATCTGACATGCTACGATGATTTTTGAATTTTGTTACTGATGTAGCAGAGTGATTTTTATGCTTTATAAATTATGTAGTTATCTGATGTTCAGTAGTTGTCGTTTGTTTATGTAATTTATACGTGTTTCTCGTTTCTCGTTTTTATATAGATTAGACCGTTGGTTTTCCCGTTTGAATGGTTTTACACTAGTAAGTTTTGGGGCCCTTTATAGCTTGTTGTTCGGTGTGAGCCAAGGCTCCGTGTTGAAGACCGTACATTGACCTATAATGGTTTACATTTATAAATTTTGACTTGGATGGAGAGTTGTCTCATTGGCACTCATACCACATCTTCTTATATCTATGTAATTTGTACTTTAGAAATCATTGATTTATAATAAAATCTATTTATCAAATTCTTTTCGAGTCTTAGTTTAATTATTTCACTCTTGCAAAGTGTTTTTACTAAAGGATATTTATCCTTTATAATTTGATTTAGTATATAATTCACGTATTGAGTAATGTTACTCATGCATATTCATGGCGGTTGAACTCTTGTTTTGATTGGTTCTTAGTTATTGGCGGTTTGAGTTTTCCTTTGTGTTCCTTGGGTAGAATTTACCTGGACACTGGTCAGAGAAAGACGTCCATTTATTTGTCTAGATTGCCCATATTTACAGATTTGTAGATATACTAGATTCAGCGCTATACTTCTAGGAGGGTGGTAAAGGGGGATCTGAACACGGAAACACGTGAAATAAAAATCTCAAAACGTTGCACGGAAAATAAAATCGGGAAAAACGAAGCACGAGAAATAAAATCGTAAATATTAAGGAAAAGGTACTAGAAGTTATTACTCAGCCGTTCAAAGAGATCATGCAGTCATTATTAATGGACATGAAGACCCTGCGGTCACCTTTTAGCGTCTGCTAGTTGAATTTGATTTGAAAAAATATTCATAGTAATTTGATGGACATTATTACATACCATACATACACAATAGAATTGCAAAAGTAGAAGTTTTACTTTTTAGTCAAATGCGGGACAAGCACGAGAAATTAAGAGTACCGACACGAAACATGGAAAATAAATAAGGAAACACGAAGCACGCACATCGAACCAAACACGAGAAAACGAGAAATAAAACGTCAAAACACGAAAACACGTGAAATAAAAGGCCGAAAACGTTGCACGAAAATAACCCTTTACCACCCTCTTCTAGACACGACAACTTTACTGACAACGTAAGTTGCACATTCTTTATTAACATTTTGACACGAATTAATAGATTTGTTTAACTTTCCTATTTTCGAGTAAATACTCTTCAGATTGCATGTTTATACCACCGTAAAGAAAGATTTGAATGAGCTTATTTTAGTAAGGAAGCTAGGTCATATTTTCATAGAGTAATGTAATATTTGCCGCTGTTCATAGCGTAATATTGTAATGTTTAGATATATATCGTAATACCAGTATTTTACGAATACTGCATGTAGAAAATGGCTGCATGTATGATAAATTAGAGTATATTGTGAAAAGAATATTCGGGTTATATATTTGTGTAATGCTAATTTTATATGGACGAATTGAATACAATTGTCATGTGTTTAGTATTTTACATAATTACTAAGAGTCCGTTTTATTATTGTATTTTGGTTTTCAGGACTCTGATGTAGATTACTTGTTTATACTTTGTGCCAAGTTCCTTATTTACTAGAGAAGTTAATTGCTCCACAAGTGGTTAGCGCATAATTTGTAGTTTTGTACTATTTTATGTTATAGAAATAATAGTAAGTCTTGGATTATTTCCTTTGACGATTTGCGAGTTTTAGCAAATCAGTGGTAGAGAATTTATATGTCGATATTAGACATAGTGAATACTTTTGAATGTTGTAATATTAGTAAAGTTTAATTGTAAACTTTCAGGTACTTGCGAGAAGTAATTTTAAAGATACATTTAATTCTATTTGGTTGTAAACGCAATGAAACTGATTAGCGTTATATTTAAATGTCGGTCACAGAAACCGGTTTATTAAAGTACATTTCACTACACGATTGAATGAATGAACATTCCATAGTAAATGTGTATCTAATGTTTATAGTAACACTATGGTATTAGAAATTGTTTAAACCATTATAACTGTCTGTGATATAATGTATGCATAAGATATTCTATATGTTACATGAACTAGCATTAATGTTTATTATTTTGTTATTTCAGAGTTTATATTCTCTGGTAATAAACCATCTGAACTCTAGAAAGTTTACTTTGTTATTTATACCCAAAGAGACCCTTTCACACTTATATTGATCATCAATGTTAGAATGCCTTCTCTATTGTATTTTATTTCAACACAATTACTGGTGTGGTTGCATTAACTGGAGCGTGAAATTGAAACCTTCCAGGAACACACGATGTTCACTATCGGTTTTGGTAGGGGACCACATTGCTCAGAGCATTTTTTGCTGTAGTGTTTGTTTTTTGTTGTTGTTTTGTTATTCTTCCATTTCAAACAATGATGTCTTTCCTTCTTACGTGTTTTCCTTATTGCCTCCTTGGTATCTTGTAACTTAAGCTGGAGGTTTGGTAAGGACAGTCAAGTAAAACGTAAGTTGTTGTGAACAAATATTTTCTCTAACGAAATTACAAAATAGAAAAGAATAGGTTAAACACTGACATGAGATATGCACATTAACAGAGGAGGTGTTAATTTTTTGCGACTATCACCCACCCTACCCTTCTTATCTTGATCATTGAAATATATTCAGAAAACTGAAAGGGGAATGAAAATCGCCTAATCAGACGATAAAAACACAGCTACAAGTAAAAATACTAAATAATACCTCGTTGAAAATAACTAACAGCTACTGAGTGCTACCTCACAAGTTCTGTTCTTATTTATGAATATTCCAAATAAGAAATGAGCTTAATTTGGCAGTTTGCTAAGCTATCTCGGAAACAGTTAGACGAAATGTAATTTATATTGCCCTGAAATATCCTCTGAGTGGTGTATACTTTCACATTACATCGTATAACAAGACATTCGGTTGGTGGAACCTTTTTACACCATTAGTATTCTTATCAAGACAGTGCTTTTATGTAATTGTACATTCTTTTGTTGTCCCTTTTCTCTTAGATTAAAATCAAAATTCTCTTATGGTCAAGGTGTCATATTTCATTTTACCACAATGAAACGACATAAAACCAAGTAGATTGTTGATGTTAAATAGGTATGTAGGAAATATGACCATTGCTGGTATTGTGCAATTTCGACAACAGACCGCTTACAGTTAAGATTAGGTGGATGATCAACTCCATGTATGCAAGTATGATAAAATGCCTACATCGTCCATTTACACCAGGTGAACTAAATATAGGATAAACATATCAAAACGAAAGTTATCATAACCATGATAAAATACTGAAAAATCATAGATCTGTTAACGATTAATGACATTTGATAACAATATCCTATATTGCTCAATTTTGGTCAGGTGCAACAAAAGAGTGGAGAAATGTAATATTTTATAGATAATTACACCTAACAAAAGTATTCGGGGTTTTGATTGGATGATAGGTAGTGTATTTTCGTGTTCTTTCTTTTTAAGGTGAACATTGTTAATATTTCACAACCGCCAGGGTAAATGCATTTTCACCCTCTCGGTGTAATTAAACAGAAAGATCGTGTTCTGGAGGGATATTTGCAAACAAATACTAGTCTTCTGAAGAAATTTCCTCGTACTAGCAGCTCGTGAAATATTCGCCTGCTCTCTGTTGATATTTTGGCGAACACCCGCCTAAATATGATATATCTGTTAAGTACTTACAATGTGATGGCAATATGTGAGGAATTAAGAAAAGTAGCAGATAACTCTTATCCATTTCTTTTAAACCATATATATGCATTTCCTTGTTTAAACTTTGTTCAGGTAAAGTATCAACCAATTTATTGATTAGGGTTTTATCTAACACGTTATTTGGTGACTACAATGTATGAATTATATAACAAAACAACAAAACAAACTGCACATGATTGATGTGGTAATGGCCGGTATTATTTGAGTTTCCTGCTATCCCTTTTATGCATTATAATTTCTTTTCTTCTTCTTTCTTTTGCTTTTTGCTTGTTTCGAATTAAATGGATTTTTCCACCATTTTGTTTTCCCAAACGAATTTGTAGATTCTTGCAGCTTTTGTAGTTATGTTGTCTCATACATGTGTAATTCAAAGTCTTTGTTCAAAATAAGTGTACAGTAAACAAAGTCAAGCAAACACAATGATTTTTTTAAACAAATCAACGAAGCACACATTTTTATATTCTTAACCTGGCAAACCACGAAATAAAATAACTACGAAAAAAAACTTTTATGAATCCACAAAAACGAATCCATGAAAATAAATCAATCAAAAGTAAAAGCATTTGTGCTAGCCCTTGCTCACATTGAACTCCGTGAGCTATTTATCGTAATGTGTTTTAAAATAACATGAGTTATTTTGGTTCATTTGTTCTTGAAATATATGATAATGGATCGAGACTATGGAATAGCACATTTTCAAATTAATATATATCTTATATCTACTATACTTAAATCTCAAATTTTCTATTTGATATAGAATTGAAAAGTACTTACCATGTGCATGTGACATAAAAGAAATATTAAAAGATGAAGGCAACATTTCCATTCCATTTTGTTCTTTTCCAAAAATGCACTTCCTCGTTAGAAGTGTATCATTTGTTATTTCAATCAATATTTTGCGAGACGTATATTATGTAATTTATTTTGATCGCTGTGATTTATCTGAAATGCATTCTCGTGTCGCTATGAATTATTTCACAAAATTTTGGAGAAAATAATTTTAATCAAAAAATGTCAACAATGAATAACATTAATCTATGAACGATTTTTTTATATAAAGCATTTTATTTTCAGATGTCTCTACAGTTAATAAATATTGATCGAAATAATTATTTAAATCGCAGATTATTTAGTGAGCGCATCTCGCATTTGAAATATTTGATCCTAATTTTGAGATTTTGATTGGATTTAATATGAATATACATGTACGTCAAATAATTAGTTTTGCGTTTTGGTAATAGTTCATTATCATTAATTGAATTTCATGTTTCAATTCGATGTCGTTTTGAGAAAAACACACGTATCTGTTAAATGTTTGTTTGATCCAAGGATTTAACGTTTATGATTCTTATCGCATAAAATGATTTTGCACATCCATCAAAGATTTAAATCCGCTTAAATTCACACCATAAAACTGAGACACGTTATAAAAAGAAAATGAGATTTTTCATTCTAACTTCACATTAAATGTACATAAAGGAAAATGTGAGGTTTATTTCATCAATGGGGCAGCAATGAAACAGGCACAAAAAATCAAAATAACTCCAAAGGATAACAAATGTTCTTTATATAACAACAGACATCGACTTAATTGTATGTCAAACTCTAAATGTCACTTAATATAAGAAAGTTATAAATGAATTTTCTAGAAACTATAAACTATCTAGATATGCGATCAACACACGTTACATCCTTGAGAACAAAGAGTTCAGTTATGATTAAAGGCATCTACTGACGTGCTTCCTCACTTCGGACAGACAAATGAATGCGTGGTGAGATGAAATCAAATGAAGTTTTCTGAACAATCGCTCTAAATTTTTAAACAGTTTTGAATTGAAAAAAGAACGTACAATAAAAAAAAATCCAACAAAAGCACTTAAAACTATAAAACCGACACCAATCTGAAAGACTTGCAAATAATCACATAAATAAATAATAATAAATACCGTTTCAGAAAATTATTACAGTTACATAAACTTACATGAACTTGAAATTAACTGACAAAATTTCTGTATTCTTGAAATTTTAAGGCATTTTCCTCTATCTTTAAAATTACGCTTCTTCTGAAAAATTCTCAAGAAAATGATTAAACAATTAAAATTTTCTGAAATAAGATGATTTCTGTATTCTGTACATCATTCATTTATGTAATCAGTATTGTATTACCATATTCTTTTATTTTCCACAGTTATTCTTTATACTTTTGCACCTCATTATTCTTTAGTTATTATACTTTTGCACCCTATTATTCTTTATTCTTTATACTTTAGCACCCTATTATTTAAGTCTTTATACTTTTGCACCCTATTATTCTTTAGTCTTTATACTTTTGCACCCTATTATTCTTTAGTCTTTATACTTTTGCACCATATTATTCTTTATTCTTTATACTTTTGCACCCAATTATTCTTGATTCTTTATACTTTTGCATCCCATTATTCTGTATTCTTTATACTTTTGCATCCCATTATTCTTTATTCTGTATACTGTTGCACCCTATTATTTAAGTCTTTATACTTTTGCACCCTATTATTCTTGATTCTTTATACTTTTGCACCCTATTATTGTTTATTCTTTATACTTTTGCACCTCATTATTCTTTAGTTATTATACTTTTGCACCCTATTATTCTTTAGTCTTTATACTTTTGCACCATATTATTCTTTATTCTTTATACATTTGCACCCAATTATTCTTGATTCTTTATACTTTTGCATCCCATTATTCTGTATTCTTTATACTTTTGCATCCCATTATTCTTTATTCTTTATACTGTTGCACCCTATTATTTAAGTCTTTATACTTTTGCACCCTATTATTCTTGATTCTTTATACTTTTGCACCCTATTATTGTTTATTCTTTATACTTTTGCACCTCATTATTCTTTAGTTATTATACTTTTGCACCCTATTATTCTTTAGTCTGTATACTTTTGCACCCAATTATTCTTGATTATTTATACTTTTGCACCCTATTATTCTTTAATCTTTATACTTTTGCACCCTATTATTCTTTAGTCTTTATACTTTTGCACCCTATTATTCTTTAGTCTTTATACTTTTGCATCCCATTATTCTTTAGTCTTGATACTTTTGCACCCATTATTCTTTAGTCTTGATACTTTTGCACCCTATTATTCTTTAGTCTTTATACTTTTGCACCCTATTATTCTTTAGTCTTTATACTTTTGCATCCCATTATTCTTTAGTCTTGATACTTTTGCACCCTATTATTCTTTAGTCTTGATACTTTTGCACCCTATTATTCTTTAGTCTTTATACTTTTGCACCCTATTATTCTTTAGTCTTTATACTTTTGCATCCCATTATTCGTTAGTCTTGATACTTTTGCACCATATTATTCTTTAGTCTTGATACTTTTGCACCCTATTATTCTTTAGTCTTTATACTTTTGCACCCTATTATTCTTTAGTCTTTATACTTTTGCATCCCATTATTCTTTAGTCTTGATACTTTTGCACCCTATTATTCTTTAGTCTTTATACTTTTGCATCCCATTATTCTTTAGTCTTTATACTTTTGCACCTCATTATTCTTTAGTTATTATACTTTTGCACCCTTTTATTTTTGATTCTTTATACTTTTGCATTCCATTATTCCTTAGTTTTGTACTTTTGCACCCCATTATTCTGTATTCTTTATACTTTTGCACCCTATTATTTAAATCTTTATACTTTTGCACCCCATTATTCTCGATTCTTTATACTTTTGCACCCTATTATTCTTTATTCTTTATACTTTTGCACCCTATTATTCTTTAGTCTTGATACTTTTGCACCCATTTATTCTTTATTATTTATACTTTTGCATCCCATTATTGTTTATTCTTGATACTTTTGCATCCCATTATTCCTTAGTCTTTATACTTTTGCACCCTATTATTGTGTATTCTTTATACTTTTGCACCCTATTATTCTTTAGTCTTTATACTTTTGCACCCATTAATTCTTTATTCTTTATACTTTTGCATCCCATTATTGTTTATTCTTGATACTTTTGCATCCCATTATTCCTTAGTCTTTATACTTTTGCACCCTATTATTCTTTATTCTTTATACTTTTGCACCCTATTATTCTTTAGTCTTTATACTTTTGCACCCTATTATTGTTGATTTTTATACTTTTGCACCCTATTATTGTTGATTCTTTATACTTTTGCACCCTATTATTCTCTAGTCTCTACACTTTTGCACCCTATTATTGTTGATTCTTTATACTTTTGCACCCTATTATTCTTTAGTCTTTATACTTTTGCACCCTATTATTGTTGATTTTTATACTTTTGCACCCTATTATTGTTGATTCTTTATACTTTTGCACCCCATTATTCTTTAGTCTTTATACTTTTGCACTCTATTATTCTTTATTCTCTATGCATCCCATTATTCTCTATTCTTTATATCTTTTGCTCTTTTCTCTACAATTCCTTATTTTTTTTACCATTATTCTATATTCTGTAAACCCCGTCCAGCCCCTCATATTTTCATACAATCTTAATATCAAACATTATATAGATGGTAAAATACTGAGAAAAACTAGTTCGATGAAACAAATTATTATACCGTCATATATATGGAAAGCCAAAGGTGTCATAATTCCAACTTTGCAATTTTAAACTTGTATGTATGTAACTCTGAAATTTTGAAATTCCAACTTTGCAGTTCTTTATTTGCAACAGTGCAACTCCGCACTTGAACGTTTGAAAATTGCAACTCTAACTATGCAACCATGTAATTCAAAATTATAATTTTGATTTTCCGTACTTGCTACATTTGTACATGGTACATGTTAACATGAATGGCAATTTTACTTTGATCACTGAGTGAGTTAACTTCGGTTATTTTTAGAGAGTACATTAACTGAAGATTTTTTAGTTATTTCACGTTCACATCCCGCCGTTGACCGCTTATCATAGGAAAAGCAAAGAATGAGAGGAGCTTAGATCAGTGCTCTAACTTCCATCTAAGAAGTTGTTATTGGACAGTCTGGCTCCGCCTCCTTGGCGTAGTAAACAATGAAATCAAAGACCAGAAGATTTCCCAATAATTAATGAATGGCTATTATTTATTTTGAATTTATTGAACCATAAAATTAATTTTGACTCTTCACATTGAATAACCCGCGAAGCGGATTATGTAAATGTGAAGAGTCAAAATTATTTTATGTTCAATAAATTCAAAATAAATTGTTGCCATTCATTATAAATAAATTTCTATCAAAAATAAGGCTCAAAGAACTTTTTATATTATTTATATTAACAATAACAACGTACACACACGTTGGCGTATTAATACACAACGTCAGAGTGGGCGTGTCGCCATAAAATTAACAACATTGAAAATAAAAGTAATACTTTTAACCAATCAGAAGACAGTAAATACACCAAATTTATTTATATTTAAATAAAATGCATACACAACAATTTATCAAAACATGAAATCGGGAAAGGGGCCTTACCTAACACTAGTCAAACTTGAAAACTTAATACTAAATTAAATGGTTCCATAAACTTGATACAAGTAAAGCCGGAGGAGAGCTACAAAATCGTGTCAAAATATACATTTTAAAAATATGCGTGTCACTGGATGGTCAGTCGTTTCATTTCCGCTACTTTTCAATGATATATCTCCGTGAATTGAGCATGATTAAAATATTTGTCTCTGAACCTAACGCAAACAACAACCGATCTTTTCCTGATGTTAGGAAATGAAGAATACCTTCACAATAAGTTTTAAAATCGTTTCCTTCTTATCACAACTTTTAACTCTTTTAAAACTACACGTCCAATTGGTTTTGAAAGCAGGCAACATAGTTTACATCGAATAAGATTTTGCATCAAGAATCTTCTACGGGGAAAAGGGGGCTTCAATAACTCTTACGTCATAAGTCATTCTCTGATCTTTAAACCTTGATGAAAATATCACGTCAGCAGTTCATTTACATGTATCATAAAATCAAATCCTTCTAAAAATCTGATTCATGGATTCATTTTCTGAAAATAAGAGACGATTTGTCAATTTGATTGACATATTTAATTCATGCAAATTACAGTTAAGCAACCTTTGGCATATGTCATCGCCCATTAATGTTACAAATCATATATAGCCACGCCTTACTCATTAACATATTTAATCAACTCAAAGCTACGAGTTTCGTGAATTAAATACGTTAATTCGTAAAAGGCGTGCTTTATATATAACTTGTATTGTCATTTTGAAATGTAGTTTTGTAATTTGTAACTTTGTGATATGTATATTTTAAAATTAATTCGAAATTTGTAATATTTCAATTGACATCGTGCATTTATGTTATTTGAAACGTGTATTCTTCATTTGAATACTTGTAAATCTACATTTAGCTAATGTGAATAAACCGGCAACATTTGTATATCGTTATTATGGTACATTTCTTATTATGATAACAGATGGCGCTACCGTCGGAACTTTCGCTGCTGGATAACTCGGCCTAAAACAAAGTCGGACTATAATACACTCGGCCTACCATTATTTATATAAATTGATTGATTAATAAATTTTTGGTGTTTAATGCCACGTTCAGCACTATTGGCTACCCAGGGGAAGATAAAGGATTTTTGTAAGGGGGTGTAATTTCAGAAAATTGAATATTTAATGCCGAATGGAGCGAGTCGAAAAAATTGTGGACGATTTTATGCTAAAAATCATACAAATCGTGAGAAACAATAGATTTTTTGTTTTGGTTATCAAAAGGGGCGGGATGTTCGTCCCCTGGATCCGCCACTGCTATCTCGTAGGGCCAGTTTTTATTGGTGGTTGAAGCTGGAGTGCCTGGAGAGAATCACCGACCTTCGACAGGAAATATTTAGGTATAGAAATAAAATGAAAAAACTCTGCCTATGTTTCGTATATTTTGTTTTCTATTCTGTTTTTTGCGTTTTTTTTTTTTTACTTTATTATGGTTTACTTAATTTCTAAAAACTCTATATACGAATTGACGTGATACATTTTTAAAAGATTTATGAGAAAACCTAAAAAAAAATAAACTTAGATGCATAAGATAATATTATAAAACATGTGTTTATATTAGTGTTTATATTGAATAAATGGAATTGAAACAGAAGTGTTATATTTAATACTTCAAATAAGGAAAATGACGCAGGATATGCAGGTATACTATTTTTTTTTAAATGATTCTTTAAGTTAGTTAATTGATTTAGAAATTATCGCAATTTTTAAATGTCCGTTAGAAAACTTTAAAACTCACAGTGGTCGGTTTTATGAAACTTTATTTACTTTACACTCTATCTGGAAAATAGATCCTGAATTAATTCCTGATGAAACGCATATGCTTTCTTTTTTATTCTGTGTCTCATATAAGAATATGTAAGCGGGGGTTGTGCTGACATGTCAATTTTCTAGTAAAATATAAAAATAAAATGTCCGTCGCCGCATTCAGTTAAATTATGGAAGTATTATATATTTCACTTTACTTCCTTAATTCTATGGTGATATAAAAGACCTCTACGACTGCGGGAAAAGGGAGAAGGGGTTTAGGGCACCATTGAAATTTCTTTCAGGAGTTGTTCAGATATGTGAACATGAACACAGAGGGTCTGCATGGCTGTTTTGGGAAGGGGTTCCTTCATTTTCTGTATTCTTTATATTTTGTAGGCCATTATCTCTATAGTAAATCTTTATATATCATCCTTTTTTACTCTATTCGAGTTTATTTTCTAGCACTCCTTCATTCTCTATTTCTTATTTGGCAATTAAAACAAGAAACATATACATGCAAATATATGTTATATTTATATTTTATACACTGTTTGTTCCTGTATGTTATTGAACACTACCCCACAGCACCCACAAAAGATGAATGGCCGGAGCCGAAGTCATTCTGCAAGAAATTCTTTTGATATTTCTCCTTGCATACTGTTTTACAATCTCCGTTTATCCTCGTCGTTCAGGTTTAGATCATTCTTCTCTCCACAATCACGCTGATCGTTTTGTTATATGTAACGGCATTAGACGTATTCATGTCGATATCAATAAACATAATACATGTTCTTGATTGACATTAAACATGTTTTAACCAAATTTTTTAAAGACCTATTTTGGTCGGGCATTTCTCTCCTGAACACTGAAGATTTAACATGAGGTGTCAACAGTACACGTCATGTTCATTTAAATATTATACACCTATTGACTGGTTATGAGGGTATAGCAAGTTTGTTATCCCTGATATACCAACTATTGCTCGAGGCGAAGCCGACGGCAATAGTAAGTATCAAAGGGACAACAAACTTGATATTACACTCATAACCAGTCATTAATGTTTTATTTTACCGAACAAAACAACTTTCTAAAAGACTACATGTATAAATCGCTTAGAAAAACACCAAACAGTCGGAAAGCTGACCCCGGTTTGACCCCATTTCTTAAAGCAACAATGGAAGTCATGTGATTACCATATATGGCATTTTTACCAAAAAGTGAAGCCCGTTTTTGGAATTTGTAGTTTTTGCATGAATTAAAACTAATTTGCTTTTAAGTGAACATTCTTGAGTATATAGAAATATATTGATCCACTCAATTATGGATTAAACTATTTTTTCTCTCAAAATGTGTCTTCAAAGTCTAGGTGTTGACCAAAAATCGGTCACTGGAAATTAAAATCGTAATTTTCTTTCTTAACTTCTCGGGAAGCTATGCTGAATTTAAATTATGTTATGTAACATAACTTTGACTACGATATGTCAAATTTGTGCCACTTAATACGCTGTAATACGCAAATGTGCCACTTCGATGTGTCGATATTTCTGACGAAGCGGGGCCGATAGTAATTTACGAGTTACGTCCCTTTGTTTGACACTCTCATGATCAAACTATTATTACCGTATCACCATGGTGATATTATGGTCTGATTAGTCAGAGGCTGGACGTCTGGAATGTGGTAAATCTGTTAACGGTATCTCATTGGTTATAAATAACATTAAATGGCTGCATCTCAGCTGCTTCCGGGCTGCTTCTGGGGAAGTGAAGGATATCTTAACGTCTGATTGGCTATTATTGAGTTGTATGCATTATATGTCAACGCGTCCGTAAGTGGGGTCGGATAAAAATCATGATAGTAGGTCATCGGTAGAAACTATAATGAAGTGTTCAATTGCTATCATAATTTAAGCCAAATTTAGTTCACGAAGCCCTGTCAATTTGAGCAAATAATATCATTCTGTGATGATGAAATTTATGTTATCTTGAAATTTTGTTGCAATTTTGGTACAAAGGTGTGTATTTATGGATTATTAATGTTCTTTCAAAAACAAAACAATAATACATCTAATCTTCACTTTATAGTGCGTA
Organism: Mytilus coruscus; assembly: GCA_017311375.1. Taxonomy (NCBI): domain Eukaryota; kingdom Metazoa; phylum Mollusca; class Bivalvia; order Mytilida; family Mytilidae; genus Mytilus; species Mytilus coruscus. Next base: position 73,434,673 of record CM029606.1, read on the forward strand.
TTGAAACATATTTTGCTATATTTCTTCCTGGGACTATTATACTAACGGGACTGGAAACTGTTACACCAATCAGTGTAATCATACTCAACATCACGGTCGTTAGAACGAGACTTTACCTGCGCGAGATTTATCGATACGCCATATTGTTTTGACAGTGACAGCGTGTCTTGATCGTATAATCTTTGTAATTTGTTTTATTTTAATAGTTATTCGAAATGATAATCCTTAATGTAAACACGATTACTTTAATGATAAAAGATATCTCGATCTTTGACAGTTGTTATTAATCACCAAATCCCGGCTTAAGTGTAAAAAACGACATCTAAAGGTTGAATTTTTTTCAGGATGATAATAGCGTCGGGACGCAGGGAAAACAAGTATGATTCATAAAATTTCTTAAAACTGTTGATTGAAAAGAGATACGCGAGTTCGGTTTGTTGTAAAATCATATTTATAGGTTATAGGTTGGATTGGCCTATTTTTTATTGTCACTTTTTAAAGTGAAAAGTGGAATATAAATCTCATTCTCATTACAAACGGAAACCACATGCAGGGTTCAAATAAATTATACTGTTCCTATAAATTTGCTTACTCCTATTTATATGTGCAATATTTGTATTAAAATCGGGGTGTTTTTTGCTAAGTAATGGTCTTCAGGTGGCATAAGCATATGACTCCGTGAAAATATGTTCAATAAGTTCCACAATCAGAACTACAAAAGTAGGCCCTTTCACTGCTATTTCTGCCATATTGAAATTTAGGTGTAAACACGAAATTTAGAAAAGTTCAAAACAATGTGGCTATGTTTTTATTAGACCACGGGTAACTTTTGTTATAGGGATTAATTATGAACTGAAATTGCCAACATTGTTTTTATTGAATATTTATTGTTTTTATTAGGATTAATTATGATCTGTTAACTTTCGGCGACACGTTGTTTTCTTAGCGGTCAAGTAAAGCGCCGGCATTTCGACTTTATTTGTTTTATTTTCAACACTAATATATTGACTACTTATTATTAATTTTTCGTTAACAATAAGAAAAGTATTTATCTTTCAAAACTACTTTTCCAAGAACTTGTCCCAGTTTTAACCGGCATTAGTTTATTCCTGTGTGAAAACATTTATTTCAAGTAAATATATTTAATTTGTTAAAATAGTTTTGTTATTCATATATTTTTATTTTTTATTTTTTGCATTTAATTATTTTTTTTCAATTTCAAGTCCACCAATTTTAACAGTATTCTATAAGCTGACTTGTTCGCCGAAATCAATTGTTTACATGTACCGAAGGCTAATTAACCACGTGGTACGATAAGCTGTCAATCAAAACAAAAATCAATAATCCGCTATCGGGACAATGAAATCTCAACAGATCGATCAGTTTCCAGTCCCGTTAGTATAATAGTCCCAGATTTCTTCATAAACTATAATTTTAAATAGTAAATACACAAAACGTGTGCTCTATGATTAAAAATGTTATCCTTTTATTTTTCATTGCTTGAACATATTGATTAGAAAATATTCAAATCACGGAATTTACCGTATTGATACGAAGATGTCCTTTCGTTTCGCGCATTCACCGCTTCATTGATTTCTGATGTAAACAAACAGACAATTGCCGATAAACAGCTGATTAGAAGAATAGAAAACAAACAAGGTGAGTAATATGGTTGCGTGTGTGCAAGGAAGCAAACACCAAGCACCACGGTTTAGTTATGGGCAAAGGTTTCAGTGCACTATAGTTTGTTTAATGACCCCTCTAGCTGGACGTCCACGACTATAGATGAAATTCAAAAAGGCAGCAATGAGCAATTTGAATTAATATGCCTGAAAACCCAAGATTATTGCAACACAGCGAGGTCCCGAGCGAGGTCCCAAATGATGTTCGCATGTGGGGTAGACAGTTTAATGAACTCGTAGATGATGATTTATTCTTTGGAGTCGTTGTACACCCAGGCGGATCCAAAGGGGGCTGGGGCCGCCCTCCCTTGGTTGATTATATAGGCCCCCTTTATGAAAGTTCTGGAGCTGCCACTGTACACAGTGGCGCTCAGCAGTCATTGTTAATTGATATATCAACAGCACTGAGAACTGCATTTGATATAGATAAATCCAATTCTAATTTGTTCACATTACAATGTACCAGGTCTTACAATAAGTATATTTCGTCGTGATGATAATTACTATTTGCTTTGATTCACATGCTCGAGATTATCAAGGTTTCCCATTTTCAGATGGTGCTGCTATTTTGCTAACATTTTAAATCTGAATGAGCTGATACAATATGTATAATCATCAATATACAATGGTGCTGAGTTTAATCTATCGGCTGTATTTGTATAAGTATTTGTAATATGTGATATTGGCAGATCGAACTGACTATGTAAAGGCTCTAGTTTATGACTTGGATGCATTAACAATGATGGTGGTTGATAAGGAAATCCAGATCCAGGATGTTAATCCAAAACCGAACAGGTATTTTACGTATATATATTAGAATTCATCCTCCTGAACATAGTACCCATATATAATAACCATACACCTAATCGCTTTATGGAATTCTGTCCCAGCTGACCTGAGAATCTGTCCCGCTTCAACCATTGACATCATACAACAATCACTTTTCCATTGTGGCGTCAGATATTTTGTATTATGACGTCAAAATTTTACGTGAACCTTTGTGATGGCCAGTAATTGCAGACAAATAGCAATAAGTAGGATTCAAAGCAATCTTTAATAAATCAACTCTAATGAAATATTCTTATATATATAGATGATCACATGACATCATGAACATAGACGTCGCTTAACTAGTGCCGAAAATAAATTTTTCAAATGCATCTATTGAAAATAAATTATTGCATGCCTTTCATAAGTTCTGCTTTGGACATAACTGAATAACAATGCCGAATATAATGGAAGCATACATTAAGGTAAATTTCTTTATTTTTCACATAGCATCTGACAGCATTGAATGATACGATATGAATCAGCAGATTTATCATTGTTTTAGAAGTTCAACGAGAAGTTATATATTTTACTTAGTTGGGTGGATAACATAACATTTATCTTGTCATTATAATATAAAAAAAGAAGATGTGGTATGATTGCCAATGAGACAACTCTCCAAAAAAGACCAAAATGACACAAATAAACAACTATAGGTCACCTTATGGCCTTCAAGAATGAGCAAAGCCCATACTGCATAGTCAGCTATAAAAGGCCCCGAAATAACAATGTAAAACAATTCAAACAAGAAAACCAACGGCATAATCTATGTTTGCTCAGCATTCATCATGAAAACGATCACATTACAAATCATTTTAGGAAAGCACTGTGTAAGCAGACATTTCAGGCGGCAACAAGTCTGTAGGCTGACTGTATATTATCTGAACAAATTCATTCCTTGTCAACTTCATAATTATTTCAAACATTTTAATAGATGTCATCCAAATTTGGTCTATTTCTTTTAGCTTAATATTCTTGCTTTTCAAAGTCATGTTCATTTATTTTCAACCGCGCCCAGAAATATGCGGTTACCTTTAATTTCAGAAAAGGATTTAGGAAAGGCGATCTGGGTCCCCTTTTAAAACCTACATTTAATGTTAATGCAGACATATTACTTGTTCTAAACGAAACCTTGTCAAGTTTGGGGCCTCCGGTACCCTTCTTTCTATAATTCATCCTACATCTACTTTTGAATTTGTTGCTTATTTGTTATTTGGTCTATGAATATCTGTCTATATATTGACAATGAAACCACATCTTCATGGTCCCACAAAATGTTGAAAATGTGTACATTTCATTTTTTTCTAGCTCCTCTCATATGATAGCAGTACCTTTTGGTCACTATTCTGTGTTGCGTCTAAATATTAATTGTAACACTTTAAAGTGACTGAACAGGTAAAACAAATACTTCTCAAGAAACAGAAAAGAAGACTACTTGGAACAGCACCAGACCATGTATGAATAAAACCTCAGATCGGAATAGCATGGATGATATATTTATACATTTTGTACATCATTGTGAATAAGCAAGGAAAGCTATTAATAATAGTGCATTTTTAAAAGTTTATTGGGTATTTTATTCATATTCTGTTCGAATTTTCACACAATCTGTCAAAAGGCAAAACTAACTTTACTGAAACTTTCAAACAATATGAGAAGTGTTTCATTCACCAAAACAATCTTGTGATTCTACAAAAATAAAATCATGCATGATTTTGTGAATGAAAGGGAAAGAAGATCCTGACAAAGCGCACCGAGCATGTCAATTGCGAACTGACCCAATAATTTATATATCACGACCAGTCAACTGATACTGACATTATCAGAGAGTACACATCAAAGGAAAAATTCACAAATTACCGATAAATTGTTAAATATGATATCATAGAAATTAAATTAAATATGTTTTATTACAAAAATGTGTTCTCAATCTTGTCGATAGATATAACAGAATGTCATATCAGTACCAAAGACAACTCTCCATCCAAGTCACAATTTGTAAAAGTAAACCATTATAGGTTGAAGTACGGTCTTCAACATGAAGCCTTGGTTCACACCAAACAGCAAGCTATATAGTCCATATCAATCATGACAATAAACATAAACAAACAAAACAACTATCGCTTACTAATAATCCTGACTATATGTATTACATGAACTTGTTGCCATCAGAAATGAAAATATAAATATTCCAACTAACAAAAGCATATGCTTACACATGTAACCAAATATAAAGCACTAAATGATAATACCAATATGAAGCTCTTATCTATAGAACTTACAAAAAAATGTCAAGATTACAAACCGCAACAAAATGATAAAAAATATAAGAAGCCAGCTGACAACATGTTCTAGAAAATTATTTGCAATTAATATTTCATTCCAAATCCATTACCACAAAACATCTTCTTACAGTTATACTACATCTGGAAATTAGTAATAACAACACTTAACCTGTACCTTCAAAACTAATTGCTTCTTCTAAGACAAAAGCCAGATGAGATATTCATCACTTGAAGTGCTCCAGCTAGAAATAGAAAGGGGCAGGGTGCCAGTGAAGGGCAGGGCACTTTTTTATGATAGGAAAAGGCACTTCTCATTTCTTTTGTCTACGTTTCTGTGTGTATCACGAGTTCACTTTTTTTTTTTACTGTATATGTTGTTAATAAAGATGCATAAATTGTTGTTTTGATTATTTATTCTATAAAATTTGCATTAGAAAAGTCATTCATACTACATGTTCATAAAACATGGCAATACACATTCATACATCAGATCACTATTAACCAAAAGAAGCAAAATAAACTTACTATTCTCCCCCCCCCCCCCTCTTGGAAAAAGGCGTCAGGGAGGGGCGCAATTGAAGGCACCCAGGGCGTGGCTAAGGGCACCCAGGGTGAGGCGCCCTTCTATTTTGGGCTAAAGAAACCACTGTCTTCTATACATATAAGATGTAATATTCTCATATTTGAACGGCCAACTATAGTAGTCAGAGGCGGATTTAGAGAGTTTTTCAGGGGATCCCCCCCTCCTTTTGTGGGAAAACTTTGGTTGATCATATACATGCAATGAATCACTGAAGCATGACTGGAGCGGGCCCCCTCTTATGAAAATTTCTAGATCTGCCACTGGTAGTCCATTTTGTCGAGCAGTAATCCTCAAAAGTAAATAATAAGTTTTTCTTATCAACTTGATTATAACCTTGCTAACTATTACATAACTGTCAAGACACAGTATGCATGTTAAAACTACTTGCATTGTCATAAAGAGTAAACAATCATATTCCACAAAACAACGCTTGGAGTGCAAGATTCCAATAAAAAACCTATACCCACAAACCACCGATCTCAATATAAGCAGCTAAAATACGGCAAGCTTTTTAGAAAAGCTATTACTTGTTATATACACCTTATCGCTATTTAGTCCAATCCGGAAAAAACAGTCATTTAGACAACTTCCTGTTTGGGTCATCAGTCCGATCAACAAAGGTCATCAGTAACGAGCTGAGGGAGGAAAATTTTAGAAAGCGATCAATAGGAAACTTTATGATCCACTTTTCGAATCTCAAATTATGGTCAAAAATATTTTGTTTGAAGTATTTACGATGTTTTTACAGGTCTCATTAAAAGTATCATGCATGGTGCATTGTTTAAACAGGGCCCCCAGATAGCTTCAACTGGATGAAAAAGTTGTGTAATTTTAGAACTTATCCGGAATGGAATAAATAGCGATTAGGTGTATTAAGCACCATATACTGTTGTTTACTTGAGGATATTATTAAAATAATTTTATTGAATATATTTTGATACTAAAGACATGTGCAAAAAATTAGCGAAACACATTTTATCACTTTTCAGAACTCAGTCTCAGTGAAATACTCAAATAGGCCCTATGTCAGTATGTGCCATAATATTATTATTCAAGAGTTAATTTAATATTTATATTTTGGTAAGTATTTATACTGCTGTAACCAAATTATTTCAACACAGAAATAAATTTCTACTTTAATCATACAAGGGTAGCCAAAATATTCATTAATAATGGATCAAGACAGGATTAAAATGATCAAATACAGTAACTCCTTTTCATTACTGATACCTGATTCTACCTTTTCATTTAAACTTAAACGAGACCATAATGAAAGTATTCTGAATGTAAATTCTTAATTATTTGAAATAAAAGGAAACTAGTTTGCGATTCTTGTATGAACAAACTAAATATACATTGTGTAACAATAAATTTTGTCTCACTGATTCCATGCAGATTCTAATGAATGGACTCAAATTATAAAAAAAACACTAAACCAATAAATAAATGGTTCTAAACATGAACTTGAAAATAGATGAGAACAAAAAAGACTGGGTCTAATATTTTTCTTCTTCTATTTAATTTTTTTTAACAATTATGCATTTTTATATTTATATAAAAGTATTTCAGAGCAGATTCTGAGTGCTAAGACTTAATATTGTTGACTTAGCCTAAGTCAACAATATTATGTTTTAGATCACAAGTCATAAGTAAGTCACACTTCATGTCAGTATGAACATGCTTCGAATAAGAGTGATTTAAATGCTAGTCTGAAAGAGATTGTTTTAAGTTCATATTAAGGACAAGACTTTTTCATTTACCTTTGGCAGTTTTGCTGGATTACTTCATCACAATTTTTTTTAAAATATTATAAACAATGAATGAGTTTTGGTTAAGGTTGTGTAAAGACAGTATACGATTTCCTTACCTTGTTTTAGTTAAGTCAAACAATTCACTGACTTAAAGAGAATAATTAATCCAGTCAAATATTCACAGCTGAACTCGCCATTGCTTTTCAAACAAACACACTAAATTTGAGTACATTGTGTAAAGATGCAAGTTGACATCGATGTGTAAGATAAAAAAACTATAATGTCAAAAAATGTCTTTCGTTTGGAATTTAGTTCGAACGGGGTTTCCTAAGGGGTGATAGAACGTTAGACTTGATTTTTGTTTTAACTTTGAGATACTTATTATTAATTTTTTATATAGTTTGTATATTCTTTGTTTATCTGGAAAAAAGAAGAAAAAATAACAGACAATTTCGCATAATTCTTAAACGACGATCAAAGGCATTACGTTATTTTTAAAAGACGGACAATTCATAACATGTTTAAGTATTATTTTCTTTGATAATAAGAACCATGCTTGAAAAATCGAAAGAAATCTATTTCTGACCCTAATGACAAGTAAGAAACAGAAAAAGAAAAATTCAAAATTGGCGCCAAATTATTTTTCCGCGAAATTAACGCAATTTCAGAATGGCGGGTTTTAATATCAGTCCCATTGTTGTCTTACGAAAGTAGCAACAACGGTCGTTTCTAAGGGCTTGCTTTCCGACTGAAATAGTCACATAAACATGCACAAGATTAACTATCAGATTTTTTTTGCCCGTGTGGTATTTGTCAATATTTTAATTACTGTAATCAAGACCAGGAATCATTGTGTAAAAATTCCTGTGCATATAATAAACGCTAGCTTAACGTCACAGTACCCAAATTGCACCGAGTACCCAAATTGCACCTATTTAGCAAAAATAGCAGCGAAAATCTTACAAGTTTTACTAGGGACTAAACAATTTGTATTTTTTATTATTTGACATTATGCACGTCTTTCAAATAGATAAATATATTTAAATATTCACAAAACATTCACAGTATATATAAACAGATAAAGTAATCACTGGAAAAAGTAAATTCTACGGAAACGTCGCCATGCGACGTCCACAAAAAGTCTTCTTTTAAAAATGAGCAAATAAAATATGTTACGAGCATCCATTTCTTAAAAAATGAATAGTAAGCATGGACAAATGTCAAATTGTTCTAAATATTTGAAAAAATTAATAAAAACATCTATTTTTCGATTTTTAAGGACGTGAATTTAAGCATAGATGCAATTTGGGTACTCCTCATTACAGAACCATGGATCGTTTGGAGGTCGGTTCAAACCCATTTTCTATGAATCATTATGGGTTCAAAATTAAATTGGTGGAACTATATAGTAAATAAGGATACATCTACAAAGTAAACATAAAATGGAAACTTTTGTCTGGATCATAAATAAACGTAGGCGAAAAACTGTCAAAATAGGTGCAATTTGGGTACCCTCACGTTAACTATTTTACCATACAGTACACCAAAACAATCCCAGATTATGCAGACGATGACATACCCATACCATGAATTTGTTATGTTTTAGTTCTTTAAATATGTCGCGTAGATTTTCTTTTTCTTTTTATTGCTTCTGTTTTAAATTTGAAATTACGACGACAGACACATACAGATTATACCGTTTACGATATTTCGAGTTTAACGTTGCCAAGCGCACAAATCCAAGCAGAATAGTCAGTCACGTCATTGTTGTCCAATGAAAAATAGTATGAAATAGTCCGGGAAACATGTTCATAAAACTATTGACCGGGGTAATAGTCTTTGAAACTATTGACTGGCAAATATTCTGTGGAATGAAATAGCACAAATATTTCATTCTTTTGTTTATAGAAAAAACATACTGAGGTATAATAAACATTACTATTAAAAACAAAATGAAAATTAGGAATAAAGGGAAAGATGGGAAATTAAAAGAGAAATAAGTGTTCACTTTTGAATAATAACGGAAATTTGACTTAAATGTTTTTTTTTTTTTTTTATCTTGTTAACGTCATTTACATTTCTCTTTTGTAATATAGTGAAAGATAAATAATATTACTATTTATAAATTGATAATTAAAGTTTAAATAGAGTAAATGGCATCGTTTATCTTACTTATACTCTTCTAATAATCCGAGTTTGTAATAGTCCAGGTTTGTTATAGTCCAGTTCTGTTATGGGCAGAGTTTATTTTAGGCCGAGTTATCAAGCAGCGTAAATTCTGACGGCGGCGCCATTTGTTATTATAATAAGAAATGTATCATATTAATGTTATTGGCATACGATAAAGTTTTAAACCCACGGTGATTTTGGACGAAAAAATGGACGGTAAATTTAAATATGTAATAAAATATACCTTCAAGTGCGACTTTTAGAGATGAATAGAGTCGAAATTTTTAACATTTACTCAAAATTGCGTTTTATTTTTTACATTTTATCCCTTGAACAGACCATACCTAACTTTTGTTTGTTTTAAAAGTATTATCTTTCAAAGATATTTTTATACAAATATCGATGTACAAATGTTGCCGGTTTGTGCGCATTAGCTAAATATCGGTTTACAAGTATTCAAATGAAAACTAAACTTTTCAAATAACATAAATGCTTGATGTTAATTGGCATATTACAAATTACAAATATATATATCACAAAGTTACAAATTACAAAAGTACATTTCACAAATGACAAATTTACCATGTACAAATGTAGCAAGTATGGAATATCAAAATTAGAATTTTGAATTACATAGTTGTATAGTTAAAATTGCAATTTTCAAACGTTCAATTGTCGAGTCGCACTGTTACAAATTAAGAATTGCAAAGTTGGAACTTCAAAGATACAGAGTTACATACATACAATTTTAAGAACCTATACTTTTGTTTATGTCAATTTACTTGCAGATATAAATATAGGTTAGATATGAATGATTGATTGATTGTATATGTTTAACGCCACGTTCCGTACTTTTGGCGGCCAGAAAACTAACAATCCAATTCAATTAAGGGTAGGAATGCCCTTTACCGTCAGACGTCAAACGGTCATTTTCGGCTACCGTAAGCGCCAAATTGGTTAAAATTTTATCGTGATTCGTCCTTGTGTTTCGTCAGAGGTCTCAAAAATTATCCGTTACAGTTATTTTTAGAAAGAAATTAACGTGTTTTTATCGTCATAAAGAAAATGTAAATGTTATCGCCATACACCAAAAATTATCGTTAACGTCATTTGGCAAGATTTGTTACCGTTATTCGTCATAAAGATACACCCATTACGACCCTCGTTAAGATTGACGACCCCAGGTAAGATGGCAATAGGATTGTTTTGGGTAGACAGTCACTCGTGGTATCGTATTATAGATAATATACTATATCATGTAAATAAATAAAGAAAACATTGATCCTTACACTGTTACAGGTAAGATAGCATGTATAATGTTTCAGATAATACCCTGTACTCATTCAACATTCAACAAGGTAAATATTGCATCTGTAATATAACTTTCCTGCACATATAAATTTTCTGTATTTGTAAAATTGCAAAATGCATTGCCGCCGAAATCAATATTTGTTCAATAAGAATTTAAGTGCACTTGCACAAGTGAGTTCAAAAGTTCACAATGATTTTATTTAGCATTTATTATAAAAGAAAACATTAATTCACTTATCAAGTACATTTTCATACTATTATACAAATCACTGCTTAGTTATAAAATCAATTTAAAGCATAATGAGTGGATAGCAATTTTTATGATATTGTTAAGTCCCAATTTTCTGTCATAGTACCAAAGTACTCGCCTTATCTTGTTTTATACAGGCACGTTTAATTCCGTCTAGTGAAACAAAATATGATTTGGTTTTAAAGTTTGTGATTACGTCAGGACAACAAGGTCAGTCAATTTAACATGTGAATAGTACTATGAGTTTAATGTACGTTCATTTTAATACTGGTTTTAGAGAGAACTTTTGTATTTTTATGCATGTTTGGAAGAGAAAGTTATGTAAAGATTCTTTTTGTTCTTTAAGAATTTATTTATGAGCAGCATACTATTCAGAATGGCTTTTTACTATGGAAATGGGATATGTAGTATGATTGCCAATGATACAACTATCCAACGGCCCAAATTAAGTAGATGTAAGTAGTTATAGGTTACTGAATTGGTATTAAATAAAAAGCAAACCCGTACCGTATGCTAGTAGTAAGCTATAAAAGTTCAGTTCAAACGAGAAAAGTCAAGTGTTTATGTGTTAGTGAATGATTTTTTTTAATTACAATTAATGTCATGATATAAGTGATGCTCTATGGCAATGTATTTCAGAATTCAGAACATACTGCAGACTCAATAAATAACAAGCACTCTAACATTGATCCAAATCGTATTCCTAACAGGTTGGTACATTCATAGGGAAATGCTTCTTTCCCATTTATTTTCCAACATTTTCTTCACTCTACTGTTGTTTTTTTTTACTAGAATGAGCATTAAAGTCGATTTTCTGGTGATTCTGATGTAAACTAAGCTACGTCCTCTGTTTACATTTTCAATATTTAATACGAATCCGTAGCGTATAATCGACAAAAGAGATTCCATTCATAGAATGCTAATCGAAAACTTTGGCTGCTAATTAACTTTTGTTGTTTTCTTTTCTTTCTTTTTGTGCGGAGTTTACCGATTATAACCTTGATTAACAGTCAAAACATAATCATTGACCACGTGAAAAAAATTGACATGAAGCATCCTTCGTCCTGAGAATGCATTGCATATCTATACTACAAAGTGGTATCGCTAGACAAATTTTGTAATTTCGAAGACAAAATCTGTTCGAGATGTTTTGTTTTTATATTATTCATACCCCTGACTGTTATCTCCGTAAAAAGTTAAATACGTGTGGGAATATTTTTTTGCAATGATATTTTAATCGTGAAATAAGCGAAGTACACCCCTTTCTTCTTTTGCGATTGTTTTCTACTTTACAGTATGCCACTAGATGTTACTTCCCTGAGAATGTATTAAATGCATCCTACCGTAGATTAAACAACGAACAATCAAGTGTTCATCCGCAGTTAATAACCTCTCCACAGTCGATTAAAAGAAAATCTTTGTTTTTGGCAATAGAAGCTACTTTTACGCAACGAATGTGATAAGATATGAGCTGATTGACTTAAAAAAACCGAAATTATCGAATTGAACTTTGATTAAGTTCGTTTAACACGTTTCTCAGTTTTTTTGTTTAGTATAATATGGACTGGTTTATTTTCCTTCACACCAAGCAGTAAAGTAACAATAATTTCGACTGTGTTTTATGTGAAGCAGTAAAGTAGCGTTTATTATGACTGCATATATTTTTGCAAGGTAGCGAAATAGCGTTCATACCAACTTTTTACGCGGAGACGCAACATAGCGTACATATAGATTTTTTTTCACGTTAAGCAGTAAATAGTTCGATGTTGACTGTTTTATGTTAAGTAATAAAAGGCATATACATGATTGAAATTTAGGAACATTTTTGTAACTGACTTGTAATTTTCATGTTTCAGGATCCATATTCCAAAAAATTAAGACAAACAGCTTATAATCAGTCATGCGTTCAGAGATACAGTGTGGCATTGGTCGGTTTAAACCGGATTGTTTACAATGTTGTGCAACTATGAAAATCTTTACTGTGTTTTATTCGATATCAGCATTAATGACATCGACGATATCCGTATATATAGCGTCACAAATTACAACGATTGAAAAACAGTTTGGATTCACGAGTTCCCAAAGTGGCTTACTTATGAGTTGTAATGATATTGGTTACTTGGCAGTAACTCTATTTATCAGCTTCTTTGCAGAAAAAGTGCATGCTCCGCGTGTTCTGTCCTTTTCAACATTATTGTTCGGTGCGGCCGGAATAATTTGTGCAATACCGTATTTTATTTCACCAATGTATTCAAAGTCATTTTTGACGAAAACTTCGAATGTTAGTCGAAGTGGTGATTTTTTATCAAAGATGATGTCATCAGGACAGCTATGTGAAGCGTCGTCAACTTTCGCCCAATCAAATTCTAATATGAGCTGTAGTTCAAAATCAGATACCCATACGTCGGTAGGTGTTGCAAACGACTTCACTCCTGTTGCCATGGCAATTATTGCCATTGGAATGATACTTCAAGGAATAGGCAAGTCTCCAAGACAAGCTTTTATTACCACTTATATCGACAACAACGTTAAAAAAACACAAACAGCTGTTTATGTCGGTGAGTTATTCCATATAATATTAAACTATTTGAATTATAAGTAATTTACGAATTAGTAGTATAAAAACCAATTGGATAGTCATTTTAACAATCTGAGTTACATTTAAAAAATGTATACACACGACAATCTCCTTTACCTGAAGGTAAGAGTGCCAATAAGGCAACTATCCAACTGTGTCCAAAATGAAGCGAATTTAAACCTTTTTAGGTCACCATACGGCTTTCAATAATGAGCAGCTAACCAATACCGTATATATCTATAGCTATTGCATAAACGGCATCACAATATGTGAAACAAGTCAAACGAGAAAAACAAGCACCCTGATTTAAAACACAATAAACAAAAAACAAATATGACAAAAACCAACAAATATTACAACAAACAAACAGCAACCAACGACAACCACTAAATTACAGGCTCCTGACTCAAGACATGAAAGAATGTGGCGGGGTTAAACATGGTTGTGAGCGATCAACACTCATCCCAACCCAAGACAGTGGTATTATGGCTTAACGTAATAACAAACTTAATAAAATTAGTTGGAAATGGCTTGAATAATCAGATCGGTAAGAAGCACAAAAGCAACTCTCATAAAGACAAAAAACACAAAGTGCCGGTCTAAAAGTACTTGCAGTTACTGATAGCTACTTCAAAGCCAATGAATAAATCATTTTCTTCTAGTAAATATATGCTAAAAGAATCAAGCATAAAATAGGTCAAACGTTGTCATAAATCAAAGAACTTGTTCATCGATATTCATCGATTACTGTAATTGACTTTTGAAGAAAAATTTGTAACCTTTGACATGTTTGACACATAGTATAATGTCTTAAAATAGTGAATCTTAAAACAGTTCAACATATCATATAACACAAACTGACATTGTCAATCATTGTATGGTGTAACATAAATGAAATCGGTCGTTAATTGCCCGACTTGGTATATGAATTTGAAGTGACAAATTGAGAGTTAATCATTTACAAGACCTTAAAATATCTGCTGTCTAAATACCTTGGAATGAATGAAGAAATTATCTGAAGGAATCGATCATCAGAAGAAATAAAATAGGTTTGTTCTTCAGTCATATTAAAGAAATAGTGTTTCGATTTAATACAAAAACGACAGATAAGCGAGTTCGACATGATAGTTCAAATCATTATTTTAATGCATTTGTATATTCTATATGTTTCTTTTTGGAAAAATCTTGGGACCAAAATTTATTGTAACAGGTAGTGTAATGGCAGTAGCTATATTCGGACCTGCACTTGGTTTTGGACTCGGTGGTCTGTTCAGCAAAATTTATGTAACTTTAGAAGGTAAGTTTTTTTCTACACGTAATATTTTTAAGGTTTTTTTATGTAAGCCTTATGGTAGAATAAGCCACAAAAGCTACATCGAAATATGAGTCAAGTAAGAACTGAGGATTCAAGTTGAAACGAGAAAGGTATTTGTCTTTCTGCGTGCAAAAAAGAAAGCGTAAAGCCATATGTAATAACATTAACACAAACCAATTTTACTGCCGTGGATGTGTTTTACAGAATACATAGGAATGAGCCAAGACAACAGTAAAATAGGTCACAAAAAAGTAAAGAATAGACAAAAAATAGACGAAAAAGCTGACGAAAAGAGAATAATAGAAAAATTAACAAAATCCATAAAGAATACAGAAAACTTGACATTGCACAAAGAATTAAAAAATAAAGAAATCAGGAGGCAAAGACCCCCCGTCCTCAAATCCAGACCCTCATAAACAAATGATATTTCAGAAGCAATTGTAAAACCGATGAATGAGACGTTACTTGTCATTTCAGTAAATTGATGTATTCCTTTGCACCTTTCCTTGTTTTGGTATTTGTTGCTTAATATGTGGTAAAAGAACAACACTTCTACAAAGTTCTAGTGTTTTTGTCTTTCCTGCCTCTATATTCGATTAACCTTTACCAGGCACGCTCAACCCAAAAGTTTCTATTCTTTTTAAGTGAACGGTAAAACTGCAATAAATATTCAATAACTAAACAATTACAAAACAATAAAGTATATAATTTTTAAGAACTAATGGTTTTCGTACATAATTGTAGATGTTAATATTTCGCCACGAGATCCAAGATGGATTGGTGCCTGGTGGATTGGATTCTTAACATTCGGAATAGGAAGTATTTTAGCTGGACTTCCTGTCATGTTTTTCCCAAAACGATTCCAAGCGAAAACAACTAAGGTGGATACGAAAGTATTGAAGAAAAAAAGAAAAACTAGAATGATAGAAGGTATGAAAAGAGGAAATATGAATCGTTACTCCAAACTCATAGAACATTTGATTAAAAAAAAAATTAAATATATTTGCGCATGAACCGACAAAATCAGCCGTACACATTGTCTTTATTCTTGAAGTATATTAAATTCCAAAGAGTATAATGCAGATTGAAAACATCAGCATATGTTTGAACAATAAATTTAATTGATGCCGTCAATCTGCACTAACATGTCTAAGGCTGAAAGAAATAATTTTATATAAACATTATGTGTTGTTCTTGTAAATGACGCTTTTGACGCAATATGCAGTTAAACTTAGAATACTTATTTACAACAAGAATATATTGTGTTTCAATATCTTAAACTAGATTAATTAGGTTTTACATTCTCTTTGGAATTGTAATGCAAAGTTTTGTGCATCAATATGGATTATTATAACACAACATAACGTATGAACGTATGCATTTTTTACAAATTTCAATTTGTTGATAAAAAAAAGAAGATGTGGTATAAATGCCAATGAATACATATTCAACACACATTAAATGATGCGAATTTAAAGCAACTTTTAGGTCATCGTACGACCTTCTTACTCCTTTTTCAGTTTTCAACATTGATTTACCTTCACTCTGGATTTGTTAACAGAGCTATTGGCATTACTATGAAGAATTAGAACACAGCATAAAGCATTGACGCACCTTTTTCAGTTTTCAATTTGTTTATTTTAATTTGTCTTATTTCAGAATTTTTTAAAGATATATGTGGACTGTTTCGCAACAAACTGTATGTACTAATCATAGTGGGTCGATGTCTGATCCTTATTCTAGTCAGTGGCAGTGTTGCATTTGGACCAAAATACGTTGAGACTCAATTCACTTTGCCTGCTTGGAAGTCTAGTTTAGTAATAGGTATGAATATTATTCAAACTTTTAAACTATACATGAATAACAGGTCATATCGTAAAATCTACTAATTAGCAATGTATTCTTCTACAACATCATTATAAAACTATGTTTGAAGGTTGTGTGATTGTGTGAAAATTGTCTCAAAACTTGTAATGCAAAATTGAACCAAAAAGACTAAACTCAAATCTCCTAGCCATGTATTATGATTCAATTCAATCTGATGAGAGACAGCTTCTAATTGAAATTATAAACTAAATAAGCTGAAAGATGGTTTTTTATTTGCCAGTATTCTATTGGTTAATACAAGATAGAGCATTCCCAAAGTGTTTAATGTTTCCCTCTTATTAACCCAAAAAGACAAGCGTTTTAACATGAAGTATTAGTATGAAAAGAAATGTCTTTGACGTAACACCATTTAATAGAAAACTAAAACGAACAGTTTTCAAGCATGGACTTCGAATGTATATAACGCCTGTGAGTACGTATCTTGGAACGCTAAATGAAGGGCATATACACAATATATTCACTTCAATTGTTTATACGAGCTGTAAATTTGGAAGAAAAACTCTCGTCTTCTAAAAATTACAGTTTTGAATGTACAATCTTGATTAATCGTATATTTTTCGAAGTCTTTTGAATTTGAATTAAAATCAAAACCTTGGGGTAAGCGTACGGTATGCAACAATAGACATGCGTAGAAAGGAACATTTCAAATCGAGGCCATAAATGATCTGCTACCATTCCTCAAAATAAATAAAACAAGTTACAGTGTTGAAAAGGTATTCTACAAAATTGTAAATTATCTAAGCATGGCTACTTTCTGACTTTATTATGACAAATAAAACTGTAGAATTGGTCTTCATTTCAGGTGTAACTCGTA
Organism: Mytilus coruscus; assembly: GCA_017311375.1. NCBI lineage: Eukaryota > Metazoa > Mollusca > Bivalvia > Mytilida > Mytilidae > Mytilus > Mytilus coruscus. The sequence continues at coordinate 73,452,126 of CM029606.1, forward strand.
TCTTTGCAGTATCTGTTGGAACTTTTGTTGGAGGGTATCTTACGTCCAAAAAGAAGATTTCACCACTAGGATGCGGCGGATTAATCGTCATTCTGTCATTATTTACCATTGTACACTACTTGGTACAAATATTTCTGGGTTGTCCGACTCCAGAAATAATTGGATATAACAGGTTTGCTTGCTTTCATTTGGAATTTCTATTCACACTGTTATTCTTTGAACTTAATAGGTTCTTTTTATGTCTCATACTGCATGGATACAACCATAGTCATCCTTTAAGAACATGAATATAACTATCTAGTTAGAATTGTGTTTTGAAAACTTCGCCTTGAAACGAAACAAAGAAAATGACTGCGAGCTAAGTGTATAAAATCAACTAAATTAACCACTTCGGCAGTGGATATGTTTTTAACAATTCACGTAAAACTGATTTCACTTAATAATTTATAAGTAAGTCTTTAAGATAAGTAAAGATTTAAAAAGCCGTTTGGAAATATATGCAGATAAACGTCAAGCATATGTTGCGATTACGCAATAGACGACTTTCGAATTCGTGCACTTTCCCGTAAAGTTCCTATGTTACAATGTTTATGTTATAACGTCACTATAACTGATTGTTTGATGGCGTCGTTTACGCCGATTGACCTCATATCAACCAGTATAAATCACTCATAAAAAACAACTCGAGATTTATGTATTGATCTTGTTTGAAGAGGGACATAATTTTTGAATACTATTGTCCAGCGTAGAAAATCCAAGATTATCCAATTGAATCCAAGTAAACTTAAAAACAACCATACAGAACCAGTAATTTACAAGGTCATCTTCGACCAGTGTGTTTTCAATGTTGACGTCTAGTGTAACCAGCAAACAAGCAATTATACTAATGCTTTTATGTCTCTTTTTCAATTTCAGAAACTTAAGCAATTCATCTGATATCTGTACAAGTAATTGCAACTGCAATTCTGAGGACTATTTTCCTGTTTGCGGTTCGGATAACAATAACTACTTTTCACCTTGTCATGCCGGATGTTCAAGTATATCAACATTACAGGTATATGTTTTATTGAATAAACAAGACTTAAGAGGGGATGATGCAATTAAAACAAATTATTCAATGAAAAAGACACTTTGGCCAAAAGGAAGGAAACATAATGAAGGAAAGTGTTTGCTTTGGTAACAATATAATCAAAATTACAATCAAACACTTTTTACAACAACAGCAAGCATCAAATTTATCAATATCATAAACCAAGAAAGCTACGGTTAATGTTGGTCTACTATAGCGTAGCTGTCCTAAATATAATGATCTCCTTCAATATTATTGATAGTTAAAATCGAGGAAGTTGCACTTTATGATGAAATTAATAAAATTTATTTTTTCACTTTAAAATGTTTTAGATGTTGACGTTGACCTCACAACATGATTTATGTCTAACGACACCCAAATACCCAAACGATATATAGAATGCCCGTTTTTTAGCTGCATAAATATAAGATTGTTAACTGTATTTTGTAAATAAATTGAGCTTTCAATACAGACGGATAAAGAAAAACAATCAACTAATTTAATAAAGAAGGATCGACGTGTAACTTTTAAAAATAAATATCACGCTTATTATTATACAATGTAAAGCAAAAACGTAACATAAGGAAAGATAAAAATGAGTTAGTATAGATTCTTTGCTCAAGTCTAAATCATTACGTTTTCGTCGAGGTTCTAACTCGTTTGAACGGCCAGTGACTGTATAGAGCCAAAGTGTATATGGTTAATCCATTTTGACTGCACAAAATAGCAGAGTTGCAATATAAATAATTTATATTTCTACTTGAAAGGGATTTACGAACTGTACATGTATAGGTCCAACAGCGACAGCTAAACCTGGTTTGTGTTCCACTGACTGTCCAATGTTGGTTCCATATCTTGTTGTTACCTGTGTGTTTAGTTTGGTCGAATCATTGGTTATTATGCCAAGTTTGATATTCATGTTGAGGTAAGTTGAATCATCATCATCATCATCATCATCATCATCATCATCATCATCATCATCATCATCATCATCATCATCATCATCATCTTTTAATATCTTATCAATGAAAGAAACATTTTTAAAATTAAAAAGTTCATTTAACAGATCAAAGTCTAGATTAAGTAGAGGCGCAATGACTTTGACCATAACGAATTAGAAAGCACTTTCGAATAAGGGTAGCAAAAGAAAAACTGTTAATTTTGTAAAACACAAAATACACAAATGAACAATACTGGCATGAATTCAATATTGAAAATCATTTTGGGGTTGCAGTTTTTCCCCTGAAAATGTAATACTGCTGTTGTATTTTTATGTATGTAGGTAACCATAAAACTATATAAAACAAATTTGATATATTCTATTTCTTGTTTTTAGATCAGTTAAAGAAAATCAGAAAGGAATAGCTATAGCTTTTTCAGCATTTATTACAACTTTATTAGGTAAGCAGTGAGGCTATTTTTGTTAAAAAGGTGTTCGAAAATTCTCGCATACCTTTCAATGTATAAAGTCGATAAAACATCCGGCCCGAGAGTATGCGATTGGTCATGTCCGTTAACTATCTGGTTGTGTCTCCATCTCTCTAATCAATGACTGAATCACACTTTTAGATAATATTGAGACTATATTTTCCGCTGGTTCAGTTGATTCATTTCGTTTGACTCAGTTTTTTATGGACTTTTCCTTTTAGAATTTGCATTGGAGTTTTTTGTTATACCTTTTTGACAGTATGTATCTCTTTTTTGTTGTAATTTTTCTCAAAGACAGTATATGTTTTCCATAGCAAACATGAATTTAGTTCTTATAAATTTGTGAGTTGCTATAATAGCAAATATCTTTTAAAAGTTTAAAACATGTACTATATTTAGGCAACACAAAATATATTATGTTTCGAAAAAAGGGAACACATTTTTTTAGTTAGTTTCTCGTGTAGTAAATCTTAAACCTAAACTTAGGCCTTGAAATAGACCAACATTTATTTCTTTGAAAGTAATGTCTCGACTTAAATGAAGGTACCGTGAAGCAAATTGCCGGTCAACCTATGCACGAATAAACGTTAACAACGGATTTTCTTCAATTTCACTTTGATTACAAAGCAAACTTATAACTTCAGATTGCCTAAAAACCAGCAAGATTCATTAAAACAAATTAGGCCTAGTTCATGTTTTACCCAACTAGAAATAGTAAGCGTCATCATTCTGTTAATTGAAAACAGAGTTAAGCAACTGTGATTTGGACATGCACACACAAGTATTAACGGTAAAAGTCAAAATGTCTTAAAGACTATTTTCGTAAAGCCATAAACATATCTTAGATACAACACAATATCCAGCCATCTAATATTTGCTATAAACAACTGTCATACAAATGGGAGGCTAGGCTAGCTATAAAACCAGGTTTAACCCACCGTTTATTTCGGAAAATGCCTGTACCAAGTCAGGAATATGGCAGTTGTTTTTTACTTGACATGTTCAGTTGATTGATAACGTTTAATTTTGTGAGTTTTTATGGATTTTCTCTTTGAGTTCGATATTTGTGGTATACTTTTTGCTGTTCCAAACACCAAAGGGATATATTCCTCATTATTTGTCTTTAATGCAAGTATGCACTGTAATGCGCTTCATTGTTCTTTGACGTCAATTAAAAACCATGGCGTTTTCAAACCACAGGTAAAACTTGTAAAACATCATCCGAGTGTGATCAATAAATATCATTTAAATTGTTTATTTAATGTGTACTTAGTTTCTTTTGTGAAAATAATCGTGGTTTTCTATATATATATATATTTTAAATGAACTTGTTGAACAAATTTATTAATATTTTAGGTTGGTTCTTAGGACCTATTATCTTTGGGGAAATAATTGACATGTGTTGCAAAATATGGAGCTCACGGTGTGGAGTAAAGGGATCATGCGCGTTGTACAACAATGTGAACTTCCGATATGCTACTTATGGTTTCAGCCTCATACTGAGATGTATTGTTCTAATAATAGACATCGTAGCTTACTTAATTGCACGAAAGAAAACGGATTGGAGTACTGGAGAAACAAGACGTGAACGTAAAACGACTTGCCTGAAAAACAAAGTTTCATCGTAGATGAAGGGGATACTAATGGAAACAATAGTTACATCAAGACATTTTTAGAAAATAAGGAATTTAAAGAAACAAAATTTTATGTTAATATAATCAAATCACAAAGTACAATGTCTTTATACACGTGAAGTCTCATGTTGACGTTCAACCATCCGACGATATTTTATAAGACCTTTCTAGGTCATGTCGACGATCCATTATCATACGACATTGATAAGACCAACTCAGCTATGATAGAAGACGTTTATTTACCACACTTGACTGAGTAATCGAATACTTTCAAGTTCACCAAATAAATGTTGATCAGCTCATTATCAATCGTACAAATGCGTCACTAACATAATGATATCAAAATTCTGCATTTGTCTTTGTGGATCGCTGTTAGCTTAGTTTCAAATAAACAAAATGTATGACACCTTTTGCAGAATAAACTTAATATACAATCAGCAGGCAGGGACGAATTGTAAATACCTTCCTAACTATGAACACATGAAATGTACAGTATACGTCAAAGGACAGCAAAATGACGACAAAAATAACCCTAAAAGACACAAAAAGAGACAGTTTTCTACAGTTGCTATAAAATAACTTTAGTATTAAATCGTCTCTAGTCTATAAAAGTTGTGAATAGGTGAGAGCCAACATAAGTATACCGATGTTCAAAACTCGTAAATCTATTCATCTTAAATATACAAACCAACATAACAAAAACTACCAAATATTGCAACAAGAGCGAGACTTGATGCGTCGACATGATGAGCATCTTCTGCTTTGTATGCATCACTCATCAAAGTTACAAACCTTAAACTTTTTGTGAGTTTGGTGTGTTTAATACCGCTGCTGTTGTACTGCATGATTATAAAATTATTGTTTGATTGAAATATGCCGTTATAAAATTTGTATTCAAAATGTAAAATTATGGAATGAATCTCCCTCATGCAGAGGTCTGATTCCTTGTCAGGATTTTGATTTCCTCTTGTTGTTTTCATTAGATCTTCCAACGTTTGTACAAGGTTCCGGTTTTTTGTAAATATTTTGGTTTCGAGAATCATTGAAGAGACATTATGTATCGAAATGAGCATGTCAAATTTGTACCGTCAATGTAACTATAACATCTTAGACTTTTTTTGTGAATTTGGTGTGTTTAATACCGTTCCTGTTGAACTGCATGATTAATAACGGTTATTGTTTGAATACAATATGCCGTTATAAAATTTGTATTCAAAAATTAAACTTATGGAATGAATCTCCGTCATGCATATGTCTGATTCCTTGTCTAGATTTTGCTTTCGTTTTGTTGCTTTTATTAAATCTTCCAACGTTTGTACAAAGTTTTGGATGTTTTAATATTTTGGTTTCGAGAATCATCGAAGAGACATTATCTATCGAAATGCGCATGTCAAATTTGTACGGTCAATGTAACTATTGCATACCTTAAACTTTTTTGTGAGTTTGGTGTGTTTAATACCGATGCTGTTGTACTGCATGATTGATAAGATTATTGTTTGATTGAAATATGCCGTTATAAAATTTGTATTCAAAATTTAAAATCATGGAATGAATCTCCCCATGCAGAGATCTGATTCCTTGTCCGGATCTGGCTTTCCTTTAGTTGTTTTTATTAGATCTTCAAACGTTTGTATAAGGTTTTTGATTTTTAAAATATTTTGGTTTCGAGAATCAGAATCATTGAAGAGACATTATTTATCGACATATGTATGTTAAATTTGTACCGTCAATGTAACTATAACATACTTTTCTCCAACTCTCTCAGGCAAGGTTCACTTTAGGAATATTTTGCTATTCTTTGGGTCCCTTCTTTTTAAAAGCACAGTAAGAATTAAAGTATTTACATACCAATTGCTTTGGGTTTGATTGTTCCTGATTTAGTTAAAACATATTTCATGTTATAGAGAAAGTGCAAATAACTGTCCATTTCTGTGAAATAATGCAGCGGAGGCCCGTAAGGACGATGCCCATTATTCCCAAGGAATGGACAGTTATTTTGACTTACGCTAACTTAAAATACACCTTAAGTGTTGAAAATCTTCAGAGTATAATATTTAAAGTAATTGTGTTTCATTTTGTAATGGTTATCATGTCATTTTCCCCGTATTGTACCCAATCATCCGCATGCCAAATTTTAAGATCAAGTTGACCATCTACTAAATGCCAAACAATATAAAAGTACCTCGAATGAAGTTCCTCCAGATTTTTGTTTTACATTTTGTTATTCAATGGTTCCGAACGTCTTTCTTGTGGGTTTCAAAGGATATTTATTTGCGTCTGTAAGTTTATGAATTATGTGTGTTTTTCGTTTGATAAATACTTGATGAAGAAAAATGAAATGGTACAACTAGAATAATTGTCCAGGTATGTAACACTGTAGTCTAGGTTATTTAACTAACAAGGGTGTGAATTAATGTGATTCTATATTTCAAACCATTCTATTAGATGAAATAAAATTAAACAAAGAGTGTTTCAAACATATCCCAACATTTTCCCTCTGTTCATTACAACGAACACAAATGTTATCTCAGAATCAATAGAAAATGATTTAAAAATGAAACAAAAAATATTCATCGAATAATTGTTTAACTCTTCATGTAATGACGAGTTAATTTATAGACATCCCACAAATATTCTTGTTTTTCCTTTGTTTTGCAGATTCTGATTCTTTAACAAATGCGTATATTGTATTGTTAAAATACTTGATATAGAAAGTTTATTTCTTTTGGTATATAGATAGATATAAGAAGATGTGGTATGAGTGCCAATGAGACAACCCTCCATCCAAGTCAAAATTTATAAAGTAAACCATTATAGGTCAAAGTACGGTCTTCAACACGGAGCCTTGGCTCACACCGAACAAACACCTATAAAGGGCCCTAAAATTACTAGTGTAAAACCATTCAAACGGGAAAACCAACGGTCTCATCTATATAAAAAACGAGAAACAAGAAACACTTATGAACCACATCAACAAACGTCAACTTCTAAACATCAGAACACGTATAGTGCTTCATGATAAATTAATTGTACTCATACATTTGTACCAAGTAAGATGAGTCTTAAATAGCACACAATGCAATTCTTCCGTATTATCAGATGAGAAACAATGATTTGTTTTTTTTTAATCCTGATAATTACAAACATTTCTAGATTCCGTTTTGTTTTTCTTTATGTTAGGTTAACAATTACTTTTTTAATTTATTTTAAACATTTCAAGATTAACTTCGTCATGTCCATTGCCAATATACTGTTGTATTTGTCACTGAACATATAATAAAAACAGTGCATGAATTCGATTTTATTACGCATTTCTGTCGAAAATTGAATATAAATCGCACCTAAATTTAACAGAAGCATTATTAAAATTTTATCAACACTTCTTAAAAATCTATCCCGTAGTACTATATTCAAATTATAACATCGAACATTTAAATTATACCGAATACCCCATTTTGACCATTTCAGTTTCGTGAACTATTTATTCTAACCACAATATTATTGTAGAAACTTTCATCATGTTCATGTAACGATAAAAAGTATCAATATTGTTTTATCATTTACACTCACCGATTACCGCTTCTGTTTTTAAAGTACGTACATGTATATATTGAAATGCAACAAACGTTTTATCTGTACAAAATCAAAATGCAGCATTTTAAATTTCAAAGAAATGATTTCTTAAACGGTTCAAAAGCAAATCTTTTAAGGGGCATTAGCTGTCAAATTCATGATCATACTAAAACGTATATCCAAATTACAAAAAAGTCTAAAATGAATAATTTAAGATGCATATACTGGATACTATGTATCAGCATTTCGTGTGTATTTTAGTCTAGAAGCCATCTAAATAACCATAGAGTTGACCTCTGAAGACTGCCGACGGTCATATTACCCGATATAAACATATATATAAAGCCCCAAACAACATCGTTTTGTGTGTAAATCACATTACATAAACTGCTTGATAAATATGAATTATGCATTGACAATTCACTTGGAAACTCAACATATACTCCCACGACACTTACTAAAGAGGAAATCCTGGATAATCATAGGTCTGTTCTATGTTCCTTTGAATTTCAACCAAAGATGAAGAACTGGATCTTCCATCACTGCATTGGGTATCTAAACTACATAAGTGTCCTTACAAACAACGGTATATTGTTGGTCTTCCAAGTGCTCCACGAAACCTCTTTCTAAATTATTAACATCAATTTTATCAGCAATTAAAGCCGGGCTTTAAAGTTTTGTGAAACTACCTATTCAAGAGGTGGCGTGAATCATATGTGGATACTAAAAATTCCAAAGATCTTTTAGAGTACGTACAATCTAAGACTCTTTCATCTTGCAATAGTAAAACATTTGACTTTCTACACTTTACACAAGTATTCCCATTCCAAACTAAAAGACAAATTGAAAAGGGTTGGTTCTGCTTTGTTTCATAAAAAGAATGGCCAACGTAGATACAAGTATCTGGTCTTAGGGAGGAATAAATCCTACTTTGTAAAAATCACTCTGACTCTAACAAAAATTCTCTGAAACTGACATTATCAAGATGCTTGATTTCTTGATTGACAACATATTTGTTACGTTTGGAGGACGTGTTTTCAACAAGTAATCGGCATTCCAATGGAAACAACTGTGCCCCTCGACTTGCCGACTTGCTCCTTTATTCATATAAGGCTGACTTCATAAATGAACTTTTAGGAAGAAAGAAAAGAAGTTAGCAGTATCCTTTTACTTTACTTTCCGCTACATAGATAATGCTCTCTCACTAAATAATTCAAAATTTGGTGACTATGTTGAACGCATCTATCCCATCGAACTTGAGATAAAGGATACAACAGATACAGTTAAGTCTGTCGCATATCTTGACTAACATCTAGAAATTGACAATGAGGGTCGGTTGAAAACAAAACTTTATGACAAAGAGATGATTTCAGCTTCCCAATTGTGAACTTTCCATATTTATCTATCAACATTCCAGCAGCGCCTGATACGGAGTATATATCTCCCAGTTGATACGATACTCCAGGGCTTGTATTTCTTATTATGATTTCGTTGATAGAGGGTTGCTGCTCACAAGGAAGCTATTAAACCAAGAGTTCCAAGTGGTGAAGTTGAAATCATCCTTCGTAAATTTTACGGACGCCATCACTAGTTGGTTGACCGTTACGGAATATCCGTTTCACAGATGATAGCGGATATGTTCCTAAAATCGTAACTTCAATCCCGTCCCCTTTCCCGATTGTGACCTACCGAATTAGACTTATTACCGGGTTTGTACTAACATGAAGAACACGACGGATGCCACATATGGAGCAGGATCTGCTTATCCTTCCGAAGCACCTGAGATCATTCCCAGTTTTGGTGGGGTTGTTGCTCAGTCTTTAGTTTTCTATGTTGTGTTTTGTGTACTATTGTTTGTCTGTTTGTCTTTTTTCTTTTTCGCCATGGCGTTGTCAGTTAATTTTCGAATTTTGGGGAAGCAAATTTTTCTTCTTCCCTGGCCGGGATTCGAACTCATGCTACTGAGATATCGTGGCACCAAATCGCCTTGCCCGTCGAGCTAGACCACTCAACCACCCAGGCTCGACAAAATATATATTTAAATAAATAGGGAACACGTGCAATTTGATTTTTTCTAGATCTGTTTGGTTTTACATTATAGGTTAAAAATATGTTAATCATCGTTTTACCTGTATAAGAATGATTTTATGTGGATCGAGTCAGTCAACCAAATTTTTACCCTTGTTTCACTTTCAATGTTGACATTCTTTTCCTTTTAATAGCTGAACACGCCTAGTTTATGCATAACCCGTCTCTAGCTAAGGAGTTAAATTGAGGGTCACATGAATACGGATTCAATGTGGTAAAATTTTTCACTTGCAAGTAAATAATTCATCAGCGATGTTTCTTAGCTTATTTTGACAACATTGAACCAAACTGGCTGCTAAAGCGAATTATTATTTCACTATTTCACTTTCAATAATGATTGAACAAAAACAGTTATATTTTATTTTTTTATATTTCGTAGCTTATGCCCCTTTAAACGAGATATATTTTTTCTCTAATTTTAATTATTGAATAATGTTAATGTGTTCAATATTACCAAAACAAAAACAACTGAGTTAACACAGTTAATATTTTGTAGATGCAAAGAAGAGAAATGGCACGCAAGGAATAATATTTGTTTTACAATGGTTGGATACTAAAAGAAAGAAATTTAGCCGCGGAAAATAATGCGGATATTGTTGTTGAAATTGAGTTAATACGATTATATATTTTATAATATGGAATAACGACTCGAAAATTAAAAAAAAAAATGTTAATGATTAGAGACTTTGTGTTCATTGTATTACTACTAGTACTACGTTATCATTACTCCATCCGGACGATCCCTCCTAAAAATCCAGTATCAGCCGTATAAGTAAGTTTCATATATTCAATATCACCTTACTTCCTTTAGAAGTATTTCCATTGATATACACTTTTTGAGAAAGTGTCTGTGAAAATATCAAAAGGAAAAACGTCCGCATGAATGAAAATAAACAATAGAAAATGATTCTCCATTCCTGAAAAATAATGGAGCATTTGCACAAGATTTACGTCAAAGGTGTATTTTGATTGCTAAGTTTAATATGTGTAAGTACTTAGTATAGGATACAGAACAAAGATAACAAAAACGGGCTGGAAACAACCGTTGCGTATCGTTTTTTTTTTTTTTTTTTTTTTTTTTTTTTTTTTGCACGAGTAGTCAGGTAAGTAGATATAGGAAGATGTGGTGTGAGTGCCAATGAAACAACTCTCCATCCAAATAACAATTTATAAAAGTAAACCATTATAGGTATGTTTAACGATGATTGGAGATATTTAGTCAACTATAAATGAATTATCATTGATATTGTCTTAATTATAAATTAACTGTTTACAAAACTTTGAATTTTGAAATACTAAGGCTTTTCTACCTCAGGAATAGATTACCTTAGCTGTATTTGGCAAAACTTTTAAGAATTTTGGTCCTCAGTGCTCTTCAACTTCGTACTTTATTTGGCCTTTTAACTTTTTGATTCCAGCGTCACTGATGAGTCGTTGGTAGACGAAACGCGCGCGTCTGGCGCAAATACAAAATTGCAATCCTGGTATCTATGATGAGTTTATTTAGGTATTCTGCGTTAAGGCTAGCGCTTCTCAAGTCTTAAAGCTGTGTCCGAGGTATATTATTGCTCATAATTTCGTTACATATATAAATGACGTACGAATACACGGAAAGAAAAAAAGGGGCGGCAAACTTCTGAAAGCGACACGCAAAAAAGTAAAACCTTTTCTTTGTTACTATGGTCTAATAGTCTAACAGTTAGTTTATGTCCTCTTTCATAACTATATTCTTATTTTCAATAAAATAAAAAAAATGTCAATAAGTGTGGGGATGGGGTGAGGTTTCCTCTTTCCCACTTTAGAAAGTTGGAGGGACAATTTCCTGCCTTCCCCGGCTCCTAGGCTTCTGAATATATATTGTCCCCTGCTCAAAAAAAAAAAAAAAAAAAAAACTAACATACGTATAAACATACAAACCCAAACAAAGAAACAAATAAACAACAAAAATATGATTAACACATTTAAAAATTTTTATATTCAACGACGTATGAAAATAAAACAAAAGAGTGAATTCAGACAATATTAAATATTCATGTGTAAATTTAAAATCAAAAGAGCGCATATATGAATCTTATAATTGATACATGATAAGAAATGTGATGAACTGTTTTCACCGTGATCTTTTGGCATATTTATTCTATTTCAGAATTTAGCATAAAATATAAAAATATTTGATGACTAAATGACATGCAAAATCAATTGTTAATTTAACAATGCGCACCGCAATAAACAAATAAACATGGGGAATTATACCAATATTAACATGTCTTCATCATGTTCATGTTTATTCCGTTTTCAGGTTGCTTTAGAAATAACAGATGGAATGAAGTGTACAAACTCGTCAAGATAAACATTAAAACATACATTTTGAATAGTTATATACTGTGTGGTCATTTATTTTTGCATTTAACTTATTTTCTGCTTATATAACCTGTTGTGATCTTGATGATATGTTTGTCATAATATTTTAAAGGCATTTATCAATTCGACGAAGAAGTGCCAATAGTATGGGCATTTGGAAAAAAAAAATTAAATAAAAGCATAAATACTATGTATACCATACAGTAACAATCATTACGGTAAGCTAAGTATGTGATCTGCCAGGCAGTCCCTTCCCATTTTGAATTTTGTTAATGTTTTTAATCAGCGTATAAATTAGTTAATTATTCCCTATTTGTCCTGGAACCAGTGACTGGAACCTTAGAATATTGCCGTTTTCAGATCAGTCAGGATACCCCGACCATTTAATGTTTGTTTATGTTAATCTTTATTGTTTGTAAGTCTGGTTTTTCGGGGTTGATGTTGATTTGTTGTACTGTCCCTCAATTATGGGAATTAATATTATCCCTTTATCTATTAGTCTATTTTTTGTAAATATAAATAACCATACATTGTCTCGAAATATAAATTTTATTTGTACAAGGCTTAGAAACAGGTAGAAAGCGCGGCTTTGCCGAGCATTTCTATCCTGTTTTGAGCCGAGTACAAATAAAATTTATATTTCGAAACAATGTATAGTTATTCTTTATATACTGCAACTCCTACAACTGTTCCAAATGAAATATTTAGGGTAAAAACCATCATTTTTTTTAATTTGGAGCGACAACGTAAAAATTCCGCGAACCTGTACCTTTTAATGACGTAATAAATAAAACTCTACGGAAACGCATTGTCAACGTCATAAACAAGGTGATATACGGTCAGTGACTGTATATCACAAATGATTATACGATCAATGCAATTTGACTGCTCAAATAGCACAGCTGCAATATATATCATAGTATTATTACATAAGATAAAATCATATGAATTTCGTTAGGAGGATAAGTCACAGTTTGCATTACAATTTGCTCATTTTTGTTATATTCAAAACTATCATTTGTAGACTAATTTGTTTCAAGGAACTTCTATTATGCTATATCTTAACACCACGTAGCGTAACAGATTTCAAAGATACAACATGCATCGCATAAAAAAAACAAAAACGGGAAGCAATCATATCTGAATCATTACTAACAGTGCACGCTACTTATTTTGATAGGTACTGTTACATCTGTCTCCATCGTATCTGACCTGTATTTGTTGTAGAAATGATATTGATAGTTTCATGCCTGATCTAGCTGTTGTCAATAATTACGTTTGCAGAGGCTGCATATTGGTTTATTGCTTAGAAAATAATATTGTTAAAATCAAAGCTGTTAATTGCGAACTGCCCGTGCTAAAATGCATTGGTACACTGCTTTTTATCCATAGTCCCGTTTCGGGTAAATTTTTAGCGTATTCGTAGGTACATGTTGTATACCTATAGAAGAGGGTCCGGATTGGGTTTACACGATAGAGAATAATGGGTTAAATCTACAGAAAAATGAATCCTCTATTTTGACGTCTGCTGTATCAATATACAAATCTTTTATTTTGATTTTTAATTTACCATCTACCAAATGGTGTACTGTATTTTAAACTTTGTTAAATAGTATAATCCTCCTTTTTGACCAACTACTTAATTGGCTATCATGAGCGCTTTGATACTTTTTATTAAACAGAATAAACTGTAATGCTTTGCTAATGTTAAGAATTATGAACTGGTAATTTTATTTCCATACATTCTTCATAGTTGACATTTCAACCCAATGTCTGTGCAGCGGCTGTGTGATTCGTGCTTAACACTAGCCTAGAACCCCAATTCAGGGTCATTAAGTAATTTACTACATGTTTCTTTTCTACAATATTAAATCTATTTAGTTTTCTACATTCTGTAAACCAGAACAAAACGGAAAATAGCAATTATCGCTACGTACGCATCATAACATACATATGTTTATTATGTCAAACGTTGATCATCCGGTACGAAATTATACTCTTTATCTGCAACCCTTTAACTTTGTTCCTTGGTTTTGTCAGGTTATGGACTTCCCCTTTTTTAATTTACCTTGATATATTTAAAACAAATCATTGTGCAATGTAATTTGACATTTATTTAAAAATAATGATTTTTTACTCCAAAAGAATCCGTATCACAAAGGTGAGAAAATATGTGAAAATGTCCCGATTGTGAACGGGCAATCGAACATACGTTAACGATTTTAATCGAGAAATGGAACAAAAGTGTACTTTTCATGTATGGAATGAAGTTTGCTTATCAACCTAACTGGATCAACAATCTTACTCATGTATACGCTTAGAATTTAAACTAAAATTCAGGAAACTTTTGAAATAATGCAGGGACAAGTGCAAATGTTTAATGAAAACTAATGTTCGAGGCTCCGTGAAAAGTGAGTTTAATAAAAATTATGATCAAGCTTGTTCTGTAATTAGTTATTGTGTGAGGCAATATTTGCATGAACATGATTCAAGCAAAGAGGTAATTATTTCGAAATTATAAGCACTTTGTCAGAACAAAAGTTTGAACAAGATTCTAACAACAGTCAAGAATATACCAAAACTCATGTCAATATTTAGAATTACTGCACTTAAATGTAGTAGTTGGACATAATCTTGATATGAATATATATATATATATATATTGAGCTACAAAAATATTTTTTTGTCATGCATCCGATTTCACCTTGAGAGGTGCACACGCCTGATGAAGCTAATTAGTTTAGCCAAATATTGCGTATTTCTATTTAAAATCTAATAGAACTTTTCAATGTAATAATTAGCGTGTTTAAGTTATATTCTTAGACATTTATATAATTTTAATTCAGTAACTGTATCAAATTATTTTCACAAACTAATCCACGCCTAAATAGATTGAATGTTGATTGTTGCTATTTTTAAACATTATATATATATAACTATAACTGTACTAGACTGGTGAATTTTTGAATTACTTGAATTCAGGGTTGTTGTACTACGCATACTATTCTGTTCTTATTAGTGACAAATGAGCTATACACTGTCGTTGTCATATCGATAGTATTAATTTTAGCTGAAATTAAACTGTTTTAAACGATGCACTAACTAAGTGTTTCCTTGTATGGTCAGATAATAATCCTGATGTTACACTTGATTGCAGTATTAAATGTACTGTGTTCGACTGTGCATATATTGATACTCTTTGCTGTCTGAACACGGTGCTTTCAACTATAGATTGTGGCGGTACGTTTGTAGATAGGTATCCTAAATGCAAGGAACTAGAGTATAATGAATTAATGATAGATGATGCAAACGCACTTTTTGGACTTGATTTTACTGAAATGAATAACCATTGTTTAATAAAACTAGCAGAATTTTAATTAATATTGTATATATGTAAGGCTCCATTCCTTGTCCTCTTCCCAAGTCTGTGTCCTATTCGAAATTTGCATTATAGACGTCACAAATCTATATTCGTTCTCAAATCTGTGCTCTTGTCAACCAGGTTTGCATATTTGAAATAAATCTACATAAGTTGAGGCCATGAAAAAGTTAATGTGCGTTGAACTATGTACATAGATTGTTTGCCAGGAATGAGGAAATGTGTCAATGGGGGTGTTAGAAACGGCGTCAGGATAGGAAACTAAGGTAAAGGGAAGAGGGGATTGAACCGGGAGAAGTGGGGTAAAGTGTTAAATTTTCAAAATTATTTGTAATTCAAAGAAATAGTTTAAAACTTACGTTTACTCAATATAGACACACTAGTCATAAACGCTTTATTATTTTTCGGGGGGAGGGGGGGGGGGGTGTCGTCAAATAAATAAAACTGTTTTGAGGGCCAAACAAACAGTAAAATTGATTTTAGTATTTTTCTTTTTGATTTGTTTTTTTTTTTGTTTTTTTTTTTTTTGTGCCGATCAGTTTGGTCAAGCGAGAGCTTTCCAACTGATTTTCACATTTATTTTTTATTATATTGCATTTTTATACAACGGTCCCAGATTAAGGAAGGGTTGACCCCGCCGCGTTCCATATGTGCCTATCCCAAGTCACGTCATATTACTGAAAGTCTACTTGATACAATAGGCACGACTTTGAATAAACAATGCGTGTCATGGCGTTACATATCTTAGGAATATATCATCAGCTCAGTAGTAGTCAGTACTTCGGTACCGACATGATTTGTAACATGTCGTAGTAAGATCGTGGTGGTCATGGTAAGGTAAGATTTTAATATTCTTTCCAAATTTACACAATAAACCTTTTTATTTTTTGCATGTTTTTTTAACAAAACATAGAATTTAACTAATAACAAATTGAAAAATAAAATAGTTAAGTCCAAAGAGAAATAGACCATTTAAATGTAAGCAAGGTTAAAAAATTTATTTTTATATTTAATCAGTGAAACCAAATTTATCAAATTAACAGTAACTTTCATCATATGTCATTGATAAAACTATTAATTTAAGTCCGAAAAATAAATTTTAAAATTAATTGTAAACTGTTTAAAAATAATTAAAACTCGAAAATAATATAAATTTATGGAATTTTATGATTTCTTAGAATTTACTTGAATTATAATTTGGAAAAACTGTTGTTAGGAACATCATTAAATAACCAATTTAAGTTAAACCATATTCATTTAATCCTTTAAAACTTTAACAAAATTTTCAAAGGAAAACTTAAAGAAATCCGAATTTGATAGTTATTAGGATGAAACTTTCAATGTTAGTTTTGTATAATCAATTTGTTGATAACTTTCATTGGAAGAACACTTTTGGTTAAGATTATATTGTCTTAATTTTGACAATTAATTAATATTTAAATTTTTTTAAAATATTTTAAATCTCATTTTAATGCTATAAGTTTAAATTGAAAAAGGAATTAATATCCCTTTAACTATGAAAAGTATTAAGGTTATTAGAAAACCAGAAATTAGTGTTATGTTAATTGATAAGGAATGAATCATCAATTATAAATTAAAGTAATCAAACAATAAAAATTTACAATAATGTTACACCTTCAGAACAAAATTTATAACATCTTCGGAATTAAAAAATTAGAATACAATTGTAAAACAGTTCGGTTTAAATCACTTAGATTATTCGATTAGGAATTTTGAATTGTTTATAAAACCGGAAATAACTTAACTAATTAATTAAAAAATTTAGTAATGTTTTATAAATAGAAATTTAATTTCGGGTTTTAAATATTGTTTTTTTAAATAACCGAAGACAAATTGAAAAATTTGTTAAAAGAATTAACAATTTAATTTTTAATTAAAATTTGATATAGAAATTTTCAATGACTTAAAATTTGGTAACAAATTATATAAATGGTTTAACAATAAATTTTAATAATTTAAAATTTTGTGTATCCACTGAAATTAATTACAAATCATTAGAAATTAAAGGAAAACCTTTAAAAACGTTTATAAAGGCATCGGCTTTACGAATTTAAAGTTTCCAATAAAAATACAATTATGGAAAAGTCAACCTTAAAAGACAAAATAGGTTTCCTTTTCAACCTAAATTATTATTAACTCCTTGAAAAATTTAAGACATTTGCAAAACTATGTTAGATGAAAAGAATTTAAATTTATTGCTTAAATTTCAAAAGTGGAATTGGCTACAAATCTTAACAATTACAAATTTTAATTACAAAATTTTTTATTAAGATATCAAATTTGAAAAAATTTTAGTTATATTTAAATTCATATGAATTAAACGATAAATTTTGGAATTAATTTACAAAAATTTTTTTTTAAATAATTAGCAATCATTTGAATGTTTGGTTATAGACTAACAATTTTGAAAATTTTTCTTAACTAAAATTAAAATGTAGTTTTCTGCATGTAACAATTGAATAAATATAATTTGAAAAAAGTTCTGATAAGCTAAAGATTAAAAATTTACTTTATGTTAATTTTTAATACACAGAAAAAATAGAAATTAAATAGACAACCAATTTCTTTTACATTAATTTACAGTACGTATATTATTGATTTGCCAAAAAATTATTTTGTAGAATGGCAAAAATGATTTCAAAACTACAAAGGAAAAAGAAATTTTGTATGAAAAAATTAATGATCAATTGATTATTATTGTAACCAATCAATACATCTTTAAATTTTAAACCTTTTTAAATCCAAAGATATGGTTTGGATGAAATAAAATTATTTATGTTGTATCTTAATTGTATGTGCAAAGTTTAAGTCAATATCCTTTGATTTCATTAATTTTATTTAGGTTAAAATATAAGTCTTACAAATTAAACAAATATTTGTTAAAATTATAGTCCAAATTAGAAACTTAATAAATTCGTAAGGTTATAGTTTAATGTTTCAAGAAGAGCATTTTATAACCAATTTTTCAATATTAAATGTCCTTTTTTTAATTAATGGAAATGACATTGCTTAAATCATCGAAAAACAGAAATAAATTTTTAAACAAACTTTAAAACCAAAGGAAAATTAATTAATTAAACAACTTTAGAATTACAATTAAAAGTAATTTTCAAAAAACAAATAAATTAATCCGGGATATTAAATTGTTAAAATCAAAATTAATTGGTCTTCGAAATTAGATTTTTAAAATCAAAAAAAGCATTGCAAAGATTTGACAACCACGAATAATTAACCCTTGATAAAATAATTGAAAATTAAAATTTATTAACCTTTATAAAGGAATTAAAAATAAGTAATTTACAAGGAAATTTTCAACTTAATATTAACAAATGATTAATAACTTTTAAAAACTTTATGATTAGCTTTGAATTAGGAAAAATTAAAGTGGTCTTTTAAATTGGAATAAACCAAATTTAGGATACTAATTTCATAAATGTTTTTTAAAATTACAAATTGATTTCGTGATTTAAATCGACTAAAATTACGAACTTTAAAAAAAACTTATCTGAAGATAAAATTAAATTATTTCAATAAAAAGCAAATTTTAAAAAATTTAAAATTGCACTAAATATGTACAAATTTTATGAATGATTTTATTAAAGAATTTAAAAAAATATTTATAACACAATAGAAAACAAAATCTGAAAATTAAGTAATCGTGAAACTCAAAAACAAGGTTATCATAATTTACCATTAGAACCTGGGATTTGGTAACAAAACTTATATTTATCCATTTCTTAGTATTATCAACGGCCGTACCTTTAATTTGATTGCTGTTTAACATAATTCGTTAATTTAAATATTTTTAATATTAATTAAATTGATATGAACAGCTAATGGTTTATTTTAAAAATTTCATAAATTTTGGAAATTTGTACGAAAGGAAAGATTTGATTTTATATTAAAAATTATGATTTTATTTAAATTTAACCAGTTAACAAATCATAATATTTAATACTTTAATGTTTTAAAACAAAATAAGATGGATTTCACAATAACAAATTTGAAGACTTTTAATTTGTACAGTTTTAAGGATAATAAATATTTTTTATTGTTTGTAATTATCGTGAATTTTAATTAATCAAAATGCCTGAAATAACTTGGTTTTAAACTTAATTTTCAAAGAAATTTTGCGTTAGAAAGATTTTAATTTTCAATTTTTTAAATATTTTTTAAATTTACCAATGTTTATTAAAATTTTCTAATTTGAATAGTTTTAAACGAATGACTTTTAATCTTTTAGTCCTTTTACGAAATTCTTTTTTAGTACAAATTTATGGTGCTATTTAAAGATTAAGTGCTTCTTTCTTTATCAACATATTTTATAAGCTTAAAATTATTTCTTAAATAATTTATGGTTTCAAGGAGCATTTATTTAAATATTAAAATTGAATTTTATATAATTCAAGATTTTAAAAATTTTACCAAATTTTGGAATAATTAAAACTAACAAAATAACGTTAAAAATTTTAAAATGCTCTAAATCTATAAGGTTTCAAATATTTGGATCACTAATTCTCTAGTTGTTAAAATCAAATATTGGTGTTCTATTTTAAACCACAATTTAGTTTAGAAACATTATAAATTGGACAAATGAGCGTTTTCATTAATAAGACTAAATGGAAATCGAAAATTTGACTGAAACACATTTTCATTTGATTTATTAATTCAAAAAATTTTTTTTCAATTTCCTAATTGATCAAATTTCCAAACCTTAAATGTTCTAATTTTCAACTCATACTTATTCTTGAAACATTTATTAACCCCTGGCGCATTAAATTTTTGGAAACTATACAAACTTTAGAGTTTATTATTCAATTTTTTTAAATTTCAAGAAACATTAAATTCCATTTTTTATTTTACTTCATAAGAAAATAAAATTAAATCTTAACTTAAACTTTGGCTACCTTTATTTTAATTCTTTTAATTTACTTAAATCAAATTATCTTCTCTTATTTATAAGGATAAATTTTTAATAATTAAGGAAATTACAATTTTTTATTTAAGATCATTTTGGAATATTCTTTAATTTAACATTTAATTTAAGAGAAAATTTTAGGAAATAATTCCCCCAATCTTATTTAAACTCTTTAATCAATTTCTATTGAATTTACAGAAATTAATATTTTTTTCACATTTTACGCACAATGAAATTTTTTTATCATAGTTTTAATACTGGAAATTCCTTAAATTTAATAATTCATAAAATTTCTTTATTGGATTTTAAGTTTCTTTATTAATATTCAAAATTTACTTTTTGTTTTACAATTACTTAGTAAACATTTTCCAAATTTCAGTGTAAACTGCTTAAACAATCTCTAAAATTCAAAATGTTCTAATTTTTCATATTCTTATTTGAAGGACCTTTTTTTAATTTTTGTTTTATTAAATATTCATAAATTTCATCTTAAAAAAGGGGTAAATTGCTAAAGATTGGGATTTTATCTTTCGAGATCGGAATTTCGTTATAAATAATATTTAAAATGAAGTTATAACCCTTTTTCAAAATTTTCAATTAACGAAATTTTTTAACGAAAAATGTTTATATGCTAAATTTTAAGCTTTGATTTAAAAAGGTTTTAATTGATTGTATATACAATATTATTACTTTTAAATTCATTTATTGGAATATTTTTTCGAAAAATACATTTAATGAAGATAGAAACTCCATTTAAAAGGTATAATAATTTTATTTCTAAAACTATTTAATTATTTGAACAAAACCGTTTTTTTATAAAAAAAATTTTTATTAATTTTAACTTAATTTTAATTTGGAGACATAATTTCTATTTAATGATTATTTTTTATTAGATTTTAAATAATTTCCTTAATGGCCCAATAATTTTAAATTTTTCGTATCAATTGAATTAAATTTAATTTTGTCCCAACCCCAACCGCCAATTTATTATCTTTAAATGATTCTTTGTATATCATATTTATTGTCTATTTATGCCTTTGACATTATTTTCAATGGTAATTCTTCCTAAATTGAATTCATCGCCATTTCCCAAAACGGTTCTTCAATTGACATTTTAATTTTTGTAATAGTTTTTATTAAATTACTAATCAAAATTTCATTATAATTGCTTATTTAAAGTGGAACAGTTTTTTTAATTCATTATGAAATTTCCATTAGGCTTTTAAGTTAAAATTGCAACGAATTTTTTTTATATCAAATAATGTTTTAATTAATATTTAGAATAATGTTAACTAATGGTCAACTTTCCAACATTATTTATTTTTTTGGGTTTTTAAAATTTACCTTTTCAGTTTATCTTTGAATTTTATTGGGAACTTTAATCTTTTTTCCTAAAATTCCTCAACTTATTGAAACATAGGATATTTCTGATTAAATTACTTTTTAATTATCCAAATATCCCTCAATAAATGGATAATAAAAAATTCCTAAACAAATTGATATTTCAACAATGAAATGTTTCTTATAATTCTTAAACAAATTAAATTGAAAAGGGTTTATCAAGCGACATAGTTTATGGAATTCCTAACTAAAGGGCAAGTATTATGACCCTTATACAAATTGTTTTGAAATTCCTTATTGTTAACAAGTGTTTATTAATTAACACTTACAGCAATTACAACAATAAATTCTATCCGTTGACATTCTTAATGGATTTAACAGAATGTAATATAATGGTATTTTAATATTTTAAATTCTAACAAACCTTTTTTTCCATTTATTTTATAAACGTAGAATAACCTATAATTTTGAATATTGTTAAGTATTTTAATACAAAGTCCTTTAAGTTGTAGACAATTATTATGTCAATTTGAACTCCATTAATAAAATCCGTAAAATTGAAACATAATTTTAGCCCAAAATATTTTAAGGATTAGAGTCAAAATTCTCTTTTCTGAAAGGGAACGGGAAAATGTTTAATCCATTGGAATAAAATATAAACCATAAGGAATTTTAAACAAAAAAGAACTACCACAAGCAAAAACAGGGTTTACCGAAGTATTATCTTTGATTCTTTTGAAATTTGGATTATTATTAATTTTGTTTTTCTTTTTTGTATTTACCTATTTACAAATTAACAAACATAATAAAGAAAATTTTAAAAGCCCTATGGAAATTTCCAAATTTTACCAATGGGAAACTAAATAAAAAAAACAATTACAAAATTCAAAAAATAAAAAAAAAGGAAAATTGTTTCAATATTCTTTCATTGAAGTTTACTGGGGAACCAACAGATGTAAAATTAATTAGTGGCAATATTTATGGTTAATTTTATAAAACTATTTATAATATTTTAATACAATTTAGTAAAATTTTTTAACAATTTACGTTATTTAAAAAATTAAAATAAAATAAAACAAATAAGGATTTTACACAAACCAATACCCAATTTACTTAAACATTACCAAATTGATTTAAAGTCAAGTTTGTAAATTTTAAAGATTACTTTCAATTTGGTTAAACCTTCCTTAGGGACATGTTCAAATTAGTAAACATAATTAATAAAATTTTGTTTAATAATTAGAAAGTTTTTAGTAATAAGACATAAACCAATACAATAAAAAACCCAATAACCAAACGTATAAATCAAAACGCCCAATTTGAAAAGTAAAACTAATAAAAAAGAAAAAAATTAAAAAAAAATTAAGAAACAAATTGAGACAGCAACAAACGGAAACAATTTCCTAAGAACTTGGGCATTGCAAAAAAATTCTTAAAATTTTAAGACAAATTTTGCAAGAAACACAACTTTAACAATTTCTTAAAATTAAAAAAACAAACGCTTAAACATAAACGAAAAAAAAATGAAAAAACTAAAATCAAAGCATTAAAAAACAATATTCAATAAATTCCATCATCAAAAAAAAGGAAACCTATTAAACTACAAGTTTGAAACTGAAGTAAATTGGAAAGCCAAACAGAAAAAAATTAACAATTTACTGAAAAAGAAGATGAGAACAAACAAAACAACCAAACTGGTTAAACAGAACCCGGAAGGGTTAAAAAGTCCAGACAAATCCATGTTAAAGAAACGAAAGAATTTGTGTATTCAATGGAATTAAATAAAAAACACATATTGTTACTAAACAATTGGTCTTTGTTAAAGTTAAAATAATGGAACAATATTGTAAAAAATTTGAAAATACAATGTAAAGCTCGAATAAACAAATTAAAAAATATTAATATATTTAGTCCTTTAGAGGTTTTAAAATTTTAATAAATGATAAATTCCTCAGAATTTAAAATTAAAATTTAAAAATTTAAATAAACCTTTAAAAGTTTATCCATAGCTTTAGATTTAAGTTAATGTTCCCTTACCCTGCACCTTCGGGTCGTCAGTTTATTAAGTTTCCAACCTGTCATAAGAAAAACAGATGCAATGGAGAGAAACGGATCGTCAAGATCAACATTAAAACATTCATATCGAATAGTTATGTACTTGGTGGCTACAAAAGTTTTATTCTGGCTTTACATTATTTTCTGCTTTTATGCTTTCTTCACAGTAAAAAAATGAATTCCAGCGTCCATGATTGTTACTTTTATAAAGTTAGAAGCATGTTTTGCGTTTTTATTTCTATCGGGCAATGTGGCCGATGAAGGTTTCTGCATTATTCCATCAGAAGTTTCCACATCAGTGTGATGTTAACCGTATTTATACGACCAGAGTTCGTAGTTTATCCCTACAAATATTTCACAGTAAATTGATATCCAAATTCTTATTATTCAAAATGTTTTATTTTCTTACAAGGCATAGGCACAAGAACATATATAAAGATATGCTATCACCAAAACCAGATATTGTTATTTTGATGAAAGAGTACAACAAAGTGAAAACGATTTACACTATTTTGTAACTGAACTCGATAAATATACCTCTTGATCGGAAAATTGATTCAGTATTATGGCATTATTATTTTGTCATTTCACATGTGTCAGTATTCATGAATTGAACACAAAAGATAGGCGAAAGACACCGAAAGGATTTTTAAAGTCGAAAAATAAACTGACAACGCCCTGGCAAAAAAAAAGACCAAAAGAAAATCAACAGTACACAAAACATAACATAGAATACTAAAGACTGAGCAATTAGAACTCCACCACAAACTGCAGGTGATCTCTTCAAGCTTCTTCGGTTGCTTCAAAAGCGTAAGAAGATCCTGCTCCTCATGTGGCACCCGTTGGGTATTTCATGTAAGTACAAACCCTGCAATTAGTCTAATTTGGTAGGTCACATTCGAGAAAAAGGAGGACGGGATTGCGATAACGAAGATTGGAACATATCCGTCGTGATCTGTGAAACAGGTATTCCATAACGGTCAACCAACTTAAGCATTGTCGTGATGGCGTCCATAAAATTTTGAAGGGATGATTTCAACTTCACCACTTGTAACTCTTGATTTAATAGCTTCAACCCTCTATCAAGAAAACCATGCTAGGAAACGCAATCCCTAGAATCTCGTATCAATAGAGAGGTATATACTGCTTTAATATAGCTACATGGAAATGGAAAATTCACAGTTGTGAAACGGAAATCATCTCTTTTGTCGTAAAGTTTTGTTCTCAATCGACCCTCATTGTCAATTTCTAGATGTAAGTCAAGATATGAGGGAGACTTGAATAGGATGATCTAGATCTATCACCTTCTTGTACTGATGATATAAAGTTCCTATATAAAGCCTGTAATACGACATCTTTCTGTTCGGTCAACTAAATGCAATAAAATTAGAATGATGCGCAATAATTCACATTAGAGCAAAAACAAATGTATTTTCCAACACATTTGCAATAAGACTGTATTCCCATGGGAGATAAAATAAACACAAATCGCCACCCCTAAGCAAATCCAATTTACTCCTCCCCTGATGAACCGTAAGCAAAAATTTGAAACGAAATTATCGAAATTTAATCTTACTTCCACTGAAAACAGAATAAGGTTAATCATCAAATAAGTAAATTAAAAAACAAAAGTAATGAGTACATCATGGAGATATTTAATGCCATAATGAACAGAAATTGTAGATACATGTACTACCCTTTTCAATATACGTATAGCCTTAAGACATTCACGGCGGAGCTCTTCGTCTGAAAACATAAGATAAGAAATTGAGACCATTCCTTATCTTAAAGCTCAATTCAAACAAAAAAAAAAATCGATTTTAAATATGTTTGACTAAACCGTATGCAAAACAGTTACAACAACGAAGAAAGCAACAAGATAACTTAGTATATTTATTGATTAATATAAAATAAAATATTAAGATATCAATCCTACAATCAGGTAAGCGTTATACCCGGATTTTGATTCTTAAATGATACAGTGTTTTTGTGAATATGAGAAATAATTGTTCGATATTTTTGTCTAAAATCAGCGTATTAAATATATTTACCAGGCAGTTTGAAAAAAAGAAGTTGAATCAATTAGTCTGGTTGAAGGATTATCAAAATCATTACGAGAACCAAATGAAAAATACTTTTATTTTTCTATATGTACTTAGCATCATAAAAGTGTGAAATTAATATATATATCGAAATGTAAAACGTCTTTCAAACTATGTCATGTGACTACTACAGCACAAGCGTATCCATGATCTATGATTTGTTTTTCCATATTTTAAGTAAGCATTTAATTCATACATAAAACAAAAACAAAATGATTTTGATGATGTTAATAGGTATGATGAGAAGATTTTATAAAAGTTTGGAGGTCACTTTCATGTATGGTCATACACAGACTCGTCTTTGTTTTTGTTACTATTGACATGTTGTGTCGTATCATATGTCGTATCGTAGACGTCACGACATCCTCGGGAAGAGTCGTAGATATTCCCAGATTCGATATCACTAGGCCGTATTTCCTGGTTTAGTAAATCATAATTGTTCTCCATAACATCCAACGATTCAGCATTTTCGCTAGTGATGTTTCGATCTGCGTTCTCCTTACCAGATGCAACGTTTTGATTTTTCACAACAACGGTGTATTCGTCTTCCGAGTTCCTTGTATTGTTTGAAGCGTTTTCTGATAGTTGAAATTGCATACGATTACCATTATTTGCAGATGTATCGTGTTTTGTACTTTCTGTATACGTTGTTCCTTTTTCGGAATTGGGATCAACGTCATGATAATTTGAAATATTTTTCAACGATATTTTGTTATCATTAGCTATATTTTCCTTTCGAAATGGCCTTGTATGTCTGAAAAGTATAGTTAAATTGTTGATACATAAACGGTCATATAACAAAGCATATGTAAGAAAGGTATTTCACGAGTTTTTATAGCATATACAATATGTCATCTGAAGATAAGCTCTCTCTCTCTCTCTCTCTCTCTCTCTCTCTCTCTCTCTCTCTCTCTCTCTCTCATGGCTGCCATTATGGCAAAATCAAACCGTTTCGAAGTTGCTGATCAACTGATGATAATTATTCATCTTTGTTATTTGTAAGCTTAAAATTTTCTCTTAAAGTTCTTCTAAATACTTGAACACTCCTAAGATAAAAAACGTAAACTTTTTTTTTTTTTTTTTTTTTTTTTTTTAACCATGACGATGTTTACTATTGCAAATTTCTGAAAATACCTTATAGATAATTTGAACTAATTCTAACCTTAATCGACAAACACATATAGCCACTATTACCACAGAAACAATCAAGGAAACTAACAAGCCTACGATCAGACCTGAAAAAAAGAGAACACAAATACGAATGTATCACTTCGACAGAGACATCCCTGGCTTAAGGCAACTAAATGTGGGTTTCGTTTTATTTGGTTGCTGTTTCATTGACGGATACTCCATATCCCCATTATTCATGTTTAGTTAAAGCTAAGTATACGTTTGGCGTCCATGTTGTCATTGTTATGTCAGTGTGAGTTTAAAGAATATTATATATATAGCAATGATAAATTGCATCATGTTTAAACAGTTTTGTTATTTGTTAAACCTTGCTTTTAATACGTTTATATAACACTTTGAAGAGCATGGACGTTGCTGAAAAAAAGGGAATACCTGTATACTGGCTGCTGGAACTTTTTAAATTTCTGCTACTTGTACTTTGAATTAAACTTATTTTGGTAGATTCTGTTACGTCTTTATTTGTCGCGTCTAAGCTGTTTACAGTGGTGGACATCATATTATAAGTTGAACTAAGTCCCGAACTAATTTCATTTGTAATTGATATTATAAGCGATGCAGTTACTATAGATTTTCCAAAATGAGGATAACTTAATTTTGATGAAAAATCCGAGCTTCCTTTGCTAGACTGTATTGAGGGACTGCTTTCTATCCATAGTTTAGTTGTATACGAAGTCTCACGAGGGCTCGTCGATATATGCTGTAACACCATAGTGCTAGATTCTAGCGGTCCTTTGATGGTTGTTGCAAAAGACATTATCGATCTTTGTTCTTCTAAAAATAGAACGATTATAAAACAAAAATCATTAACAATAGTGTATGTTTGTTAAATATAAGCTTAACGATATATTTATGAATGCTCATCTTGTGATGAGAGAGAGAGAGAGAGAGAGAGAGAGAGAGAGAGAGAGAGAATTTGTACAAAACGTTGAATTAATATTTTATCTATCAGTTTTTAATCGTTGTAAAAAGATTGCACATAATATGATATTACCAGGTTTGACTTTATCAGATTTATGTCCAGATACGCAAGCAAAACCATTAAGCTGTTGTTTGCAGTCGTCGGTATATTTTATGTCCTGTTCATCAACTGTCGCACGATCTGTACATCTAACATACGAACAGTTAAAAACAATTGTAGAATTGGTTAAGATCTCTAAAAAGGAAAAAGAAATATTTGTTTATTCACACTTAAGTTTAGTATCGATCATATTGTTGCACTCTTCATGATGATACTTCACAGGGAAATTTCACTCACATCAATTTCACGTGAATTTAAACTCATGTGAAGCTCACGTGAAATTTACACGAATTTCACCATAAACGAGCTGATACGTGAAACTCACGTGAAATCAGTTCATGTGAGTTCCACGTGAATCTCATGTGAAACTGACGTCAATTCCACGTGAAAATCACATAAATTTTTAAAATAAAGTAATTCAAATAACACTAGATTTTCGAATTTAATTAAAATCATGAAAATATCAATTTTTGTTGGTAAATTTTTTGATGTGATTTTCACGTGATATTCCTATGAATATCAATTCACTTGAAATTTACATAGATATAGGAAGATGTGGTGTGAGTGCCAATGAGACAACTCTCCATCCAAATAACAATTTATAAAAGTAAACCATTATAGGTCAATGTACGGCCTTCAACACGGAGCCTTGGCTCACACCGAACAACAAGCTATAAAGGGCCCCAAAATTAGTACATGAACATTTTCACGTGAGTTCCATGTATAAGCTTGTTTGAGGTGAATCTCACGTGAATTTCATGTGAAACTCATGTGAAATTCACATGAGCAAATTTTGCCTGTGTAGATGAAACCTTTATTTAAAAAGGCCACAGACAACATTTTAATCTTAAAACGATTTATAAGGTATGTCTTGTCAACTTAAATTTTGCGAGCAATCTATATAGGATTCAACTTGCTTTAACTATTTTTTTTTTGAAACAATAGTTATTGTTGTGAACGTAGATGCACTATAATTATAACTATTTAATGTTCAAGGAATTGGGGAGAGAGGTGTAGTAAAGACGCCTTTAAGCGTCAAGACGAAGAAGTAGTTACGTGTAAATGTAGAAAAGCGGCGGAGAGTTTGAAGATATTTGATTTGCTTAAATATGCAAAAGGGATGAGACACAAGTTTATCAAACTTATACAGTCTTCTACCATGAACAATCTATAGCAATAAAATATCTACAAAGCTTACATGCAAACAATATATTTTATATATATTGGATATGTAAAAAGATGATGTACGGCGGACTAACTGGTGTAAAGGCATAACAGTACTAGATTTGATAAATATTTCTTTGCGAATTCATGATTTTGATTAATGGATTTAATGACTTGTGGTTTAGTACCCTTTTAGCAACGAGAATAACTCCAGATTTCTTAAACATATTAAATAGTATCTTAAATGGTTCTCAGATGTCGTGTTCGCTTTAATTATGTATAGCTACCCTTTTTGCAATTTTCGTAAACAGTCAATTAAATATTTGCTTCAGTTTCTCATACTGAACAACAGTAATCCGAATGTGGAATTAGATATTTAAAATATTGTAAAATAAAAAGTCTTTCATTATGATTCAAGTATATTTGTATTATATCTTTCAAGGTGATTCAATTAATATGTTGCTCATTGATGTATATATCGATTGGTTCATTGCACTCTGAACCTATACCATTGTCTTTGCTTTTGACACATTACATGTTACTAATATTTGGTTTCACGCACCAATAAAAAATACAGTATTGAATGCCTGCCTTATATACTTTTTGTGTTTTTTCGAATCATAGAAATAGTGATATCATCAGCAAAAGAATCAGTTATGATCAGGATTATAAAAAGGAAAACTATTGAAAAAAAGACCTAAAACTAGATGTAAATAGTATAATTGTCATAGGTCTGTTACTGATCACATTTCAGTCTATGCAAAAATGTCAAGATACCGTCAAACAATGCACCACATCTAGACACGAACGAAAGTGCACCGTTTTTATCCACCCTTCCAGATATCACAATAAGGCAAGCGGCTTATCCGTTTTCTGAAGGTGAAAACATAATTAAAAAACTACAGATTTTGTTCAGAAAACGTTTCAGACAGTGTAAATGTGCCACTCACAACTTGACTGTCGTCTTGGTGGAAGGAGAGACTTGATCATTCTTATTCTTATATTTAAATAAAGCTGGCTTGGCAATGACGAAACTGTCAATTACAAATTAAACATTTTACATTAATTTGTTTGTGATATCATTGCAATTAGTGAACAACATTTAGCAGGACGGGATGAAATTTCCGTATCAGGTTATACTTGATACTGTTACACTAGGAGGGACATTCATCGGAACGCACCAAAAGTTTCTGGTGCATTATGGATTTAGATTAAAATGTTCTTTTTTTTTTTTTTTTAAATATTTGAATGTTACGACAATGCACTTGTGACTTAAAAGAATTCTCGGAATCAAACAATGAACATATTTTGTGATAACGAATTTATTATCGTTATAAAAATAGAAAGATGTGGAAAGATTGCTAAGTTTCAATCTGAGACCAATTATCGTAGAAATTAGCAATTACAGATCACCGTAGGACCTTCAACAAGGAGAAGGACCCATATCGCATAGTAAGCTATAACAGGCCCCGACATAACAAATGTTAATCAATTCAAACAATAAAACTAACGACTTGATTTTTGTAAAAAAAGTCAACAAAAGAAAGACAAATATGACATACAGCAACAATAGACAACCACTGAATTATCTTTTATCATTAACCTCCTGATAACTCATCTCGTCAAAGCGATGCTAAAAGTTTCTTTGCCGACCCACACAAACATTAATGAATTATAAATGTAATTATATCTTATTGGTTGACAATTTCAACTCATGAATTGGCGCTCTACCAGAAACTAAGCCAAATAGATAACATACCGAACATGGTTGTAATGGATAAAATTATTGATCAGCACGGACTTCAATTTATTGGTTTTTAACAGAATCAAAGTGACGTCTTTTTAAATTCAAAGTGATAACACCATAATCTTATGAGGAATACTACAACTTACAAAGGTAAATTGGTTATACAGTAAAACTACCAAGCCATTCAGTTATCACCTGTGTATTTGAAATGATGAGTTATAGACTTGTAGACAAGGTAGAAACATGTTTTCAATTAAATCCCCTTTCCGACACAGATTAGACTGAATCACATTACATTTCATGCCATGTGATGTAAGACAAGCAACATGTTTAATAAATACTAGTATTACTGAAAGTTGCAAAACTAAAGATAGTAGTTACAAAATATATGACCATTTATGTAGTTTAATTACCACAGAAATTGATAAAGAATAATCAGAAAAAAAGTTTCAATAGTTCAAACAGACGCCTTTTACATAATACACCCTACTGCAATGATATGCTTTTATACCTATGGAATGTCGTGCGCAAGAAAGAGTTAATTAAGTGTACGGAAACTCGACACAAAAAACGGTTAAATCAATACGAGTTAATACAAACACGAGACATTATGACAATTCTCTACGAATAACAAAACGCGAATAATGAGCAAAAAACCTTGAAAATGAAATCTATGTCAACCACCAATCAATTTCACGATATTCCATCAATCTGAAAAAAGCTACCATTTGTCAAATTCTGAAGTATTGTAACGTGGATTGTAGAGGTCCGATGATTTATATAGGGATTAGTTTATTATTTTGTATCAATGAATTATACTGTGCTCTTAGCAGTTGAAGGATCATGAGTTATTTTGAAGGTCATGACATTTTAGCCGACTTGCAAAATGAATTCAGACGGAATTGCTCGTTAAAAAGATCAAACATCAATCTCCTGCTAAAAAGTATAGTCCGAAATAAAGAGAACTTATACATCGGTTTAGTGACTTGAAAATTAAGTTTGATTTGTATCTGCAGAGAGATGATGTTGTGCGAGCTGCTAAGACATAACAATAATGATAAAGTATTTAATTCTATTAGGAGAAAAAACATGTATCAGTGTTCTTAATCGTGTATGACACTAAACAGAAAATTTATAGAGTGGGTCAGTTGCAAAACAAGAGTAAAACAAGGGACAATTGATAGACTACAATGTGTTCGATTTTTGTTAAAGTCTTATTATTGGAGTTAACAGATATTAATTTTGCAATTGGAATAACAGACAAGAATCTTGACATATAACTTCACGCTG
Source organism: Mytilus coruscus (assembly GCA_017311375.1). Taxonomy (NCBI): domain Eukaryota; kingdom Metazoa; phylum Mollusca; class Bivalvia; order Mytilida; family Mytilidae; genus Mytilus; species Mytilus coruscus. The sequence continues at coordinate 73,484,505 of CM029606.1, forward strand.
ACGATATTTCATTAATTGAAAAGAGTAAGAAGGACATAAAGCTCATGCAAGATAAACTTCAGGACTGGTGTAAACCCTGGATAGTTTTAATAAACAAAGCGAAATCTTGAACTAAACCAACAGACATTGAATTCAGGATTGATCAACATAGAATTGAAATGTAAACAAATAGTAATTTTATATAGAAGTGGATTTTATGAACAATGGATATTTTTCAACAAACAATGAAAAGTTATCAACCACTGGAAAAAATTATATCTAACATTCATTAGTTTAAGTAGTTTGGAGTTAAATCGTATGAAAAACTGTTTTATTCCGAGTTGTGTCTATGTTCGATTATGTATCGCAGTTTAAAGATGTCTTTCTGGGCTTTGGAGAATATACAAAATAGGGATATATGCTATTTACAAGGAACTAACTGCTTTGTTCTTCTGTAAGTTATCAACGGCGATATCGGGTGGATTCCTCGTCAATAACGACATAAAATTAACATGATTCGTCCTTGAAATAAACTTATTGTGTTCGACGATGACTAAACTGAATTTAAACTATTGCTATGAGCAATGCTAGATAACTGGTTCTATGATTTTTATAAACATTTTTCATAAACTTTATGTAGCCGAACATTTTGTCACTAGGAACTCATCAGTATGTTTGTATTTTAGTTACATTTAAACAACTACTACCTGAATGTGAACGTATGTAAAACGGAAAACCAATGTTAAACAAGAATCATACGATAAACTGAACCTCAACAAATCAATGCGATCATGCTTAGCACAATTAAGATGTGGGATTCTACCGCTAAGAATAGAGACCGGGAGGTTTGGTGAACAATGACATGAATAACTTTGCAGATTCTGTAGCGGTAACCGTATTGAATACGAACCGTACTTTATTTTAGATTGCTTGTTTTACACTGAACTCAGAAACACTTTGAAGATATATCAAATATCGAATTTTTGCATATGAACACTAATGTATTGTATTTCAATAAATTTTCCTTGAGGAACTGCGAAATATTTGGTGGACGCCATAAGGAAACGACCTTATGTGGTATTTGAACATAATTGAATTTTTTTGTTTATATATCTTATATCTTCATTATACAGTCTGGTTATACATATTTCTAATTGACCTATTGCTTATAACAAAATCAGTGACATGGAGCATCAATTAACTTAACTGTTCGTATGCTTCCTTTTTCGTCGGTCACAGTTCAGTATCATTGCCTTTTATTTGTCTACTGTAAATTGTCATTTGACGTGTTACTTTTATATCGACCGCATTAAGCATGGTTTTCCAGTACTATCAACAGTTTCTTTATTATGAAAGACTTAGTCATATTTCTAGTTATCTTATTTGGTCTGTAAATGGGTTTCAAGGAAACGCATTTTGAAATTTTCCATATTTTTTATACAATTTCTATTAGCATACTGCTTCCAAGCATGTTAAAAATTAAATCTTTTTTACCACAATTTGAAACCTGGAGCTTCTAAACAACTTTTAAAATCCCAATTATATGGTGCTTTTAAACATCTTTTAAATCTCAATTATATGGTGCTTCTAAATATCTTTTAAAATCCAATTAAATGGTGCTTCTAAACATCTTTTAAAATCCCAATTATATGGTGCTTCTAAATATCTTTTAAAATCCAAATTATATGGCATTTAGGCAGGAGTTTTATTAACTAAGCCGACTATATAAGACCATTGATTTAAAAATAGATTGCACGATTTTTAGATTTAAAAAAAAGACCTTTATAAGGACAACAATAAGTTAACTGGAACAAAACTCGTTGACGATAGATAACAACTCTTGATATCATATATGACTCTAAAAACTGAGAAAAGTTTGACAGGAGAGAAAATAATAGTTATGTTTATCACATGTTTACGGTCTAAGTTGTATGCAATTTTCAAAACATTTCAATTGATGTCATAGTATTTCAACTCGACGAAAACTAATACGCTATCAGAAAGCACGCATTATACTGATATGGAGCCATCGGCAGTTCATACCAGATATAATTGCGGTAAATGGAAATTTCGTAATGACTGAAATCAAACTTAATTTGATGATCTCATTTGATGTCAAAATAATTTTACTTTGTAGTTTTCACATATTACAGAGAACTAAACTCTCGCAAACCTTTAACGATCGTGTTATCGATGTAAACATTAACAATATCCCAAATCTATAACATGTATTTCGAACCATTGATTTGGCCCTCCAACTTATTATTTTGAGTGCCACTGATGATTCTTATTTAGACAAAACGCGCGTATACCTTAACAAATTATCAGCCTGGTTTATTATTCAAGTCATTAGAAAATATTTTATTATGAAAATGATAATCAGAAGAAGAATTCAGTCTATTATTTTTTGTTTTTTGGAGGGAGGGCATTGTTTGGCAATATCAAAATATTAAGAATATGATGAGAGTATTTATATCTTTTAACGACGATACTTGGCATTTCACCCGATCTATTCACTTTAAAATTCTAATGCATTTTTAGGTTGATAATGACACGAATTAATGGAATTTTCTTTCTACTATTTTCTTCACAGACATAAATGTTAACTAGATTTAAGGAAATAAATATTTCTTTATGATAATATGTGAAATACCATACGTAGCATTGACAAATATTGACCTGAATTTTTAACATTGTGTAAATAATTGGAGAAAAAAGGTTTTGCTGTTCGATGATTTGTCTCATTAGTGTTAATCTCTTTTCTACTTTTTCACATGTTTCATTACTTTGTTTGTTTACGTTTTAACAAAAGAATCGTACCTGTTTCATTGTACAGCCATAAATACGCAAACTCTCTTGTTGTACAAGCAGCGTCAGGTGCTTTAGTAATATTTGCATCTTTCTTTATACAAGAACAGTGATTTTCCTAAATAAACAGACACAAATTACTCATGTTTTCAAGTCCTTCATTATCAAAGTAATAACTAAATTTAATTTGAATGTTTACCTTACTTCAAGTTTAAAAATAGCTATATCTGTTAATTTCATCAGAAGTAGAGACCAAAGATAAACACGTCTCAACAATTTCTGAAAATGTTGCTGCTACTGGTTCTGATTATGTCCTGTATTCTGTTGAGAATCAGCTGTTTCCCTCTTAGTGTGTTAAGTTATAGATAATGCATATTCTAAGGTTTTTCTTGTCGTATAACACACCGAGGGGTGTCAGGATTGAGCAAATGAAAGGCCGACCGGAGGGAGGTTTTTCTTTGGGCAATCCTGACACCCCGATGTGTGTTATATGACAAGAAAGTCCTTTAAAAATGCATTTTCTGACTTGTATACCGTCAAACAAATATTATTTTCTGCAAGATTTGCCGGATTTGCATCCTATTTTACCGACCACACTAAAGTGGGATATTCTTTTCTAATGCATTCAGATTTTAATACGCCCTACGGCTCATTTATAATGTGAAATAAAACGCACTAATTAATATAGATATAAACTTCAGAAATCATTATCCAGGTACAATAAAAATATTACTGTTACTGCATGAAGCAAGACATAAATGAATTGTTATTGCCAGCTAACGATGTATGAAAAATACAAGTTACTTTTTTAAGTAATTTATTCTACTTTATTCTACTTAGTTTATGAAAGGGAGATGCCATGTTTTTTCTTTTTATCGCGGAAAAGCAGATTATTTTTTTCAATTTTAACGAATTATTCAGAATAATTTTCTTTTGAATGGCAATACATTTTTTTTAAACTGAGAATCAGGATTAAATATAATTAGCCCCCTCCCCAACTCCCCCAACCCCAACCCCATTATATAGTACGTGGCTTTTATTCTATATTCTCAATTGAATTGTTTCATATTTTTCATGTCGTGACCTTTTATAGCCGACCATACGGTATGGGTTTTTTTTCATTGTTGAAGGTCGTCCGGTTGCCTATAATTGCTTACATCAACTTCATTTGAACTTTGGTGGATAGTTGTCTCATTGGCAATCATGCCACATCTCCTTATTTTTATAATGTAGGTCAACGTATGATTTCCAATACAGTGTGAATCAATACGATTTTCAAAATCCTACACACGGATGTGTTCAATCTGACTTGTTTTGGAGGTTGTGTGAATAGTTTTTGTTTTATTAAATTCATCTCACATGACGCCCCTGCATTGTAGCGATAAATTAACAAATCTTCACATTATTTGCTTCAAAAGTTAAAATGTGCGTCAACGACGATTTTTCTATTTCAGTCTAATAAACGGAGGAATGGAAAGTTTCAGCCTCAAACCTATAAAAGACGGAACATTAAAAAGTAAACTCCAATTGGCAACAACACGTTTACTATCAAACGAATTAAATGTTTAAGTAAATTAAAGTTTGCATTTCAATCAGGGAAAATAATGACCTTACACAGGTCATTATCTTATGCCTTGAAGCATATTTCATTGAAACTTGGTATCGTCCGGGTTGCTTCTTCGAAAGATTGACCCATCGTTCTGAAAGAAGATAACTCCATATAGGTATATAATTTTAGTTGTACTTAATTACTAAACTATAAACCTTTTTAAAAACCTACAAAATATCCCCTCATACCTGTAGATATGAAGACGACTATGACAACTGGATCTCTGATTACCAATTTTTGAATATTGTAATGAAATGTATCTCTTAAGTATCTTACCAGATCAGACTTTTAAAGGAATAGTTATTCGTGTTGGACTTGAATATAACTTATTCGTACAGAACATGAACTGTTCATATCATATTTCATACCGAATGGAACAATGTGTACATCGATATTATTTGTCCCTTATAACAAATGTCCTTTGAAACATTATTTTAGACAATGTCGTAATATTTCTTCCTATTGGAACCCTGACAGAGGGCAATTGTCGGAACCACAATCCCGTTCTTCATTCCCCGATTTTGACATCGCCTAATGCGATTATAACAGTGTATAATCAATTGTTCATTTGCTATAACAACGAGTTCTACTTACCCTACAGGAGCAACTGAAAGTACCACCTGTTTTGGGGGTTCCTGTTACTCTGTTTTAGTTACTTAGTAACTAACTGTATTGTGTTTGTACACTGTTGTTCGTAATATTTGTAATGTTTGTCTATTTGTCTTCTTTTTTTTTTTTTTTTTTTTTGGGGGTCCATTTAGTGCCTTTTCACTCTTTTATCGTTGGAAGTTTGGGAAACTAATAACTTTTTAGTCCAAAATATGTTTAAGTATGATGTTAAACAAAGGCCACGCTATAACGAAAGATTACTATCTTTCATTATTCAAAACTCATAAGTCGGGAGAAACTGACAAGGCCATTGCAAAGAGAAAAAGATAACAAACAGCCAAACAAGTTCTCAAAACACTACATAGAAAACAAAAGATTGAGCAACACAAAACGCAGGCGGATATCAGGTATTCAGAAAGTGTAGGCAGATCTTCCTCTGCTGGTGGAACCGGTGAGTTACTCACGGTGGATACAAATTCGGTGATGATAAAAATATTAACCTTATGGTACGGAGCACAAGTGTTTTACCTGATAATTACTACACATTAACAAAAACAATATTTACACTGAAAGTAAAATATTCTACTTAAAGTTTCTATGTTGAAAATGCTTCACAAAATTATTTCCACTTAATTTTGGAATTCATTTCAAGTATTCTTAAAAAAAATACAACAAATCACCAAATCACCAAACGACCAATAAATAAGCACGGAAGGGAGGTTTTTTCCTATATACAGATATTCTCAGACGTGTACAATGGCGTGCGATAACAAGAAGGTAACCTAACAGTTGGTAGAAATTTATTGGTCAATGTTCCTGTCCAGTAATAAAATGTCCGTAAAAACTGTTTACTGATCTTTTCATCTAATATTGTTAATGATCACGTGTGGTTACGGTCTACATAAGATGTCCCAGATTGTATGTCTGATAGCTGGAAAATATATTTAATGGTGGTAATTTTTCTATGAAATATATGAATGGGTAGGGATTTTTAAAAATCAATATATGAATAGAGATGTTTTTTAAACAACAGCCGGACGTCTGTACCCAAATTTATATGTTGACACTCCCTTGTAACTAAATAAGTATATTCACAATTCAAACGTGTTGTCTCAAATTCCTTAATTGTACTTACCTTGTAGGCAAAGTTTGTTGAGTCACATGAATGATAACATTTTAAAAGAGAAGCAGCCCCATTTCGGTTTTCAAATCTTCCATAGCAACCTAATAATATACAAATTTCAAGTAAACAAAACATATAATAATAAGAATATTTGGTTTCATTGTTAATGAGACAGCTTTCTGTGTGAGACCAGATCAACTATAGGACACCGTGCGGCATATACCATACCGTATAGTAACCTATGAAAGGCCCCAATATGACAAAAGTAAAACAATTCAAACGGCCAGATTTACGTAAAAGAAAATATAAATATAAGAAAAACAAATATGATGCACAGCAACAAACCACAACCACTAATTTACAGCCTCTTGACTTCGGACAGTTACATACAGAATGTGGCGGGTTAAACATGTTTGCTAGAGCGAAACCTTCCCCCTTAGCTGGGACAGTGGTTAAACAGTACAACATATCTTAATGCATATTTTTCTTTAAAGATCATTTTCAAAAAGAAAACCAAACGTGTGCATGTCATACATACATAAATCTCGATAACAATCAATAAAAACATAACAACCAGAAACTCTATAAAGTAACAAAAGTTATGATGTAATAACGTAGAGATGTAAATAATATTAACCATCCTAATCAGCACGAAAAGGAAACAATATTATCTGCTGACAATGTTCCTGAAACTGAGAGTATAAAAAAGATGCGGAAGATACCAATGGGACATTAAAAACTCATAAGTCGAAGTTATACTGACAACACCATGACAGTAAACGAAAGACGGCGAAAAGACAAACAAGCCAACAAAACAATACATAGAAACCAAAAGAGTGAGCAACACGAACCCCGCCAAAACTTGGTGTTATCTCAGGTGCTCCGGAAGGGTTATCAAATCCTGTTTCACTAGTCAAACTCCTCATTTTGTTCACTGAAGTACGAATCTTGTGATAAGTTTCATTTGTTGATATTACAATATATGAAAGAGGACAGCATATTGGTTACAACAATTGGAACATATCCGTCGTAAACTGTGAAACAGACATTCCCGAAGTCAACTAACTCGTGACAAAAATAATGATAAAGAATGACTTTGTAAGTAGCAACCAATTGCAGCTAAGGAACTAAACAAAACATATATATGATTATATATAGATAAAGAGTTTTCGTCCGTTTTGAACAGAATTATAAAATTTAGAATTATAAATTTGAAAATAAAATTAACATCAGAATAAACACAAATGTTAAAAGCTTTTATCCATCACAGGTCTTCATCAAGACGTTGTTAAGTGTTTCCATGTTAACATCCGTACCCTGTGCACCCTTCGGCGTCGTCTCAGGATATGCATGGGTACTTTAGGATGCTAGAATACCCGTATCTACGGATATGAACGTTATTCTGTTACGCCGTTCCTCAATTTATATAGTTCGTTTGATTATATTCTTAATCTGTTTATGTGTTCCAGTCTACGAGGATTATTCATCTTTAAACCTTATAAGCAGTTGTAAGAAATTTAAAACATCATATCATTGTTACCTTTTCCCTTTCTTACACGTATCTCGAACTGAATTGCAAGGTCATCCCAGTACTGGAGAACATTCTAAGGACAAACGTCATCTTGGACACAATTCCTGGCTAACCACAGAGTGAGTTAATTTTATTACATTGTATCTGAAGCCTTCAAATTGCTCTTCATATATTTGAACCTTTTCACCGTGAAATACTGGAAATTTAACCGTTCTTGAAAGTACCACATTTTCTCGCATTCAACGGACTGTGCTATCATTGATATTTAACATTTCGTCCATTTTAACATTAATTCTACACATTGTAAATTGATATTTTATTTTGTATTTCAACTTTTTGTTAGATTGGTTTGAGAATAAATTATCAGCACCTGATGGTCTTATTGCTTGAGCCCAATCGTCGGTTAAACTTAATGGTCAGGCCATTACAACCGTAGATAACTTATAATATCTAACATTATTAAATCGAGGAAATGTTATTTTCCTTGAGGTCCGTATGACCGGTGGATAATAACCTTTTTCGAAATTTAATAATTTTGGATATCAGCTTTTTGCGAAGGACATAACTGTATTAATATACTGAACTAAATACAAAGATATAATTATTGTTTATAGATCTTGAGCCACATCACCAGACGGCCGCCATATTTGTCAGACGTCAACAAAAGATATGACGTCACCAGCAAGCTTTTATAAATGTACGCGGATATTCACGAAGAGTTATTTTGTCTACGCGCAATCTGTCGCGGGAAAAAAGGGTTATTCTCCTTGAAGCAATAAAAAAACATGCATTTATATCTTAATTATTTTATAATTGGTTAATATAGTGAGGTAAAATAATAATACATGTAATCATCCCTACTTTTGCAGACTCGACATCTTTTGTCACCACAAATATCGACATAAAAAGTTGACTCGGTCATTTCTAATTGTTTTTCAGATCACTTGCCTGTCGGCGACTATTTGTTATTTGATCTTCTTTGATTATTTTTCTTCCGTTGTAAAATAATCGGTAGGTTTACTTTTGAGGCATTACAAACGCAAAGAAATCGAAATCCAAATCAGTTTAGATAACAAACTTTTTGCTTCAAAATATGATTGAAAAGTTCACATTTTGGCATTTGTTTGCAATATTTTGAAAATGGCGGCCGCTGTCGGAAGAAAACAACGACACGACGGCCTATCTATTCATTTAGTAATCAATTTAAAAGTTATATTCAAAATATTCGAAGAGTGTCTTATTGCTTTTGAGAAATTTCTTATTCCAACTTCACTTTAGTATTTTTATTAAAAAAAACTCTCTCGCATACAAAATAAAGATTTATCATCGATCCTGCATTGTTTACACTGACATCGTAACTCGACTTGTGAAAAGATATTTTGTAATATATTTACCATGGAAATCTAATTGTTTTTGGATGCAAACGGTTTCAGCGATTGTCTTACCTTTTTAAAGTAGCATAGAATTAAACATTGCTTTCTTTTCGAGAGAATGGATACATTTTGTTTGTTTTGATAAAATTTCGAAGTTACGAAAAAAGTGGCGACCAATTAATTTTCAAACGTAGACGATCTTCGACATTTGTCCTTGCAAATAATTTAATCTAATTCCAGTGTTTATATTGCAATTTAATATGACACGTAATTGTCATTCTAATAATACCCTAGAAAATAGCTAGTCGTAACAACGACGTGATAAAAAAAAAAAAAAAAAACACGTGGCACCTGATCACGGTGTATGTTTTGACAAGACCTATGTAGTTTATTTTTGTCCGATTCTTAATGAAATATTCTATGATTTTATGTTAGATTGATTAAAGATAACCTCGAATGGATGTTAACTGAGGTGAAATGTATATATTTTTCAATTTTCTAAACCCTTCGTCACACGGGTAACCAGTAATATACATAATCCTAATTCAACCAGTAACATGCAGAGTTACCGAACGTGATTATGACTGGAACAGTTGCACATGGTTTCCATAATAAAGTTGATGGAAGGGTGTAGAGAGCATGGTCAATTCGTTTTAAAATGTGAAAGGATTGTAAATCTCAAGTTTTAACCTTATCTGTATCAAGCACAAGTACGTTTAAAACATCTCATATGTTTGGGTTTTTTTTTTTTCTGTCTGTTACATTGTTTCATGTTGTGTTATTTTTAAGTTTGAGGAGTCTTGAAGTTATTAATATTCACTTAAATGTAAGTCTATTTTTCTATTTTTTATTGCTTTGAAATCCAACGATTAATCAACTACAGTCTAAAATCCCGATCAAGATGATATAAATGTTCTTCCGAGTAGTTGTTCTACTCATTATAGAAGTAGACAGTTGTTTCGATGAGCGCGTGTTTGCATTGAAGTCTCGGCTTTCAAAGAAGGCAATATTTTCCTAACGGAAACCATTCTCAGCAGGAATATAAATATCGTAAGTTAGTCAAAACTTTTACTTAGTTTTGTTTCAAATATAGAAATTTATTGTGGAAGTATGATTCTACTTCAAGTATTTCAATTTTTTAAAAGTGGTATGTTGTATCCATTTTTTTACGGTCATATTGGTTATCAAGATAAAAAAAACTTACAAATTGTAATTTTAAAATGTCAATGTTTCGAATTTGTGGTTTAGTTTGGGTGTTGCACAGTGTATTATTCTTATAAACGCATGACTAGTGAAAAGCCAAAATAAGAAACAGAGACCTTGTATCTGTAATTGATGATTCAATATTTATTTTATTTCATTAGTCTCGCCGCAATATAGCAATCACCAATTAATAGATCTATTTATTTCATTGGTTTATTACCGAATTAAAATAACATATACCCTTTTCGCAATCCACTTTGTGACTCCTTTTGTTCTCTCAGCCAAAATTTTACATCAGTCATATTGGTGCATACATGATTGATGTCTCTTTGTTCTGCAAGTTTTCCTCCTTGTTTTAAACATTCACTATGTGCTGTTATCCAGCTGACATTACTTTGACAAAAACTGGTATCTGCTGAAAAAGAAATTATAGTGTTCATAATAATATGACCTTGTTCCATGGTCGAAAAGGTGTTGTTAATTGGCGTTCGAAGAGTGGGTCGGGGTTGTGGTCGAGGGTGAAATAGGATGGTCTCTTAAGACACAAAGACTTAATAGTTATACCGTCAACAGGATCATTTCATTGTTTAATTAGGAAAACCAACATTGTCTTTATTATTGTGTCAGGATTTTACTTATTATAATCAATAAATGATTTTCGATTAAACGATGATTGCCGTTATTATCATCTCAATTTGGAGAAAAGGAGCCAGGAAACAATAAAGTTTTTACTTGTAGGAAATAGTTCATTGGATGTGTTGGGTGCATGAATTTGTCTTTCATTCGCCTGGAAAATAGATTTTTGTTTAATATCTAGAACACCAATAGCCGTACAATAAATCTGATAATGGCATCAATTTTATTCTTCCAGTCACGTTATTTTCCGTACCAAAAATGTTTTTTTTTAGCAACGGCAAAAGGAATGTCCTTGAAAATGTTTTAGGCAAAGATGAAAAACGTGCCACTTTAAATGTGTGAAAAATTGAAATGACACGTAATGGTAACGACTATTTCTTAAGAGGGATCATACCTCTTGATATTATGTGCAATGCATGCTTATTGTTAACAAAATTCGCGATGTAAAGTGGTCGTGTGTCATGCATTTCAACAGATCCAAAAATTGTAGAAAGAACCAAGGAAGATAACTGGAATGTTAACACTTCTCGGGGCGGTTAATCAGAAACGAGTGAAAGTAAGTATTTCGCTTAATTTTGGATAAACGGTATTTCCGAGACATAATATTGAAATAATTATTTGTTTGTGGGAGTTATTTTGAAAAATTAAAAATGTCATATTAAATTGTAATTCAACATCGGCATTCGAGCACCTGTCCAGTGTGAGGATCTAAACAATGATGAGAAAGTATAAAATAATTAGATGGATGTCTGCTCTGTTGGATCTATTTTTGTTGAAATATTCCCAAATATATTAATTATCATCCAGAAATTATTATTTGTACATTACGATTTTTTTTTCAGTTTCAGAAAACCATTTACATTGCTTTTACGAGAACAATAGTTGCTAACTTGTAACCTTTTGGAATGTTGAGTCATCAACTCTCTTCAGCTTAGTACTTTCTTTGGCCTTTTTAACATGTTTGATTCGAACGTCACTGATCAGTCTTTTGTAGACGAAACGCGTGTCTGACGTACAAATGTTAATATTGGTATCTGTAATGATTTTGTTTTGTAGGACATTTTGATTGTTGGTTGAGAGTTGTCTCATTGGCAACCATTACCTAATCTTCTTATCTTTAAATAGTACTTCGCACACAACTAGCTTTCAAAAGAAATAAAAAGAAGCAAGAAGCATGAGGCAAAAGATATATAAAGTAAGGAATTTGAGCAAGTAGATTATTAGAACAAAATTCAGATCCCAAGCTTTCATGAAAAATGTCCAGCGATAAAGGGGGGAAATGTTTCCGCATTTTCGCTGATTGCATGTATACTTTCTTTCTTTTTCATGCTTTGATAGAACAAATTTTGATTCCAAATAACAGCTCCGTGGGAGAATCAAGTATCATATACATGAAAAAATAATCTATAAAGATGAAGGGTAGGTATGAGATTTACATGTTTTGAAATATTGTTTGAGAATTTCTATGAAATGAACTACCAGTGCCTCAATTCTTGAAGGCTTTATAAACTAAGTTTTTTGCACTTTCAAGCTCCCTACAGAAATGTCAAATTACTTTATAGCACATATAGATAATATCATATAATATGCAATAGCAGTTATTTTAAATGCCAATAGTATCAAGATGTGATCTTGATGTGACAGCTACCAAGTATCTGTCAACTTAAAACCCAATCCCCAATCATTTATATCGAATAAATCGTGCAATAAAGGAATATGTAGACTGTCAAAACCTAAAAATTGCATTTCACTAAGGATATGTAATTGTGTATGTTTTACAGGAAATAAATGTAATCACTTTTAAATTTCACAACATAAAAAAGGCAATGGGCTGTGAAAACTAATAATCATACCTTACCGGTTGTTGTATGAGGCTGAATAATAATCATGTATTTGTTTCTTTTAAAACTTATAAAGACGATTGTAAGAGTATTTAAGCTAGATGATTAAAATGCATATTACTTCAGTATTTGTTAGGACCACTTCTTTAAAGGCAGACACTTTTCGCGGGGCTTCAGCTTATTGTACATGATAAGTTCTGCTTTTCAGATAGGAGTTTCAGTTTAAGATAGTTGAACACAGCCAATTTGTAATCAGCGTAAACATTTGACAAGTCGTATCACACAGAAAATCCAACTGATAATAATTTTGCCAATGATATACTGACTCTAGAGCCTAGGTGGTCGAGTGGTCTAGCGCGTCGGGCATAGTGCAAGGCGATTTGGTGCCACGATATCTCAGTAGCATGAGTTCGAATCCCGGCGAGGGAAGAACAAAAAATTTGCGAAAGCAAATTTACAGATCTAACATTGTTGGGCTGATGTTTAGACGAATTATATATACAGAATGTATTGTCAGCCTTGTATCACCATCACTGCTGGTGATCCGATGGATAAAATCTGTTGTAGAGTCGTCACTGGTTCAGACGTATATATATACCCTTTCAAGCCCCCGGTTGAGACTAAGAATGTTCCTTATTTATCACACTTACGTTATCCTCGGTGGAAGTTCCATTATCAGTATAAAAAATGTTTCTTCAATTGTTTAAGTGTGCATTAGATAGTATATTTTATACAAAGAATATTTTACAATCACATTCTGAAATAGTATCCATAACAGATATCACCAGAAATGATCAAAAGTTTATACATACATTTGACAAAATATTTGCAAAACCGTCTCTCAACTTTTCCCCTTAAAATCATAATTGGGTTTGTTTTTGATAACTGGTGTTTATAGATGCATGATAATCTGTAAATCAGTCTACCTTGAAATTTCCCCACATGAAGTGAAATTTGCATATTCCACGTATTGCTACATTTTGCCTGCTAATGTTTAGTAAATCTTGATACTTATTTAATTCTTGGTCATGATAATTGTGATGGGTTTCAGTTAAGATCAACACAGGGATTGATGGCCCTTGCCCTTTATACCCTGACTTTTTAAATATTAAAAGAAGAGTAACAGCACATACGGAAAACAATAACCGGTAATTAAATTAAAACACATTCATGCACTATTTCCTTATATCGAATAAAAATAATAGGAGATGCTGGAATTACGTCAATCAGACATAAACCTAACAATAACCAAAAGACATCTAGCGAGCAACGCGCAGTCTTTATCAATATACTTCTTGCTACTAAATCGTCCCGATTCCATATATATATAATGAAAGTTACAGAGATCACTTTAGATTATTTAGATATTTATTACAAATACCTACTGTTAGTAAATAATAAATTAGAAATCATTAAAAAAGTTTAGCAATGCCATATTTTAAATTTAAATGTGCATTTCCTTATTTAATCAGTTATCTAAAAGACTTTTTGGAAAATCCTGTGCGGAATCGTTTAATGATAACTGTATGTTATATAATGCATTGTTTGGTTACCAATCATTGATTATATCAAGAATACGAAAAGTCCTTTTTGTTTCTTATTTTTGGTATTTAAAACAAAGTGGTTACGTCTGCATTTATGTAATTTATGTATTTTTACTTTGAACATTTGATTTACGATTAAACACTTTAGATAAAGACTGTAAACAAATCCTAAACAGGTATCATTCAAAAAATTTCGGATTGTTTATGCATTTGATAGTTCTCTTTTAAGTAATAATTTTTATTTTTATTTGTTATAATATTTACCTTATCCTCTTCAATTTTTAAGGCATTTTGTACTTCCGGGATTTTTTTATATTTAAATTTAAACAGAATGGAGATATATAAAGAATTCTGAATGAACAACAATTGGATATCGAATTACTGGTTTCGCTTCTCCCAGTTTTTTGAGGCATTTTTGTTACATTGTTCCATAACTATTGATATGTTGTATTTCTAATTATCTGCATTTCATCTCAAACAAAGTTGAGGGGAAAACAATGTCGAAATGTTGAAGGCCTCACTGTGACTTTGGGATGAAGAGCAGCAATCAAAGCGCTGTTCCTTTGCTTTTCGTGTTTTTTTTTTTTTTTTTTTTTTTTTTTTTTTTTTTTATTTTTGCCGTGCATGTACTGATTTTGTGTCATGAATGAATACCCCCTTTCCTTTGTTTTTTTCTATTATATGTAAAACTAGATAACATTCAGTACATTTAACATATACTTCATATTAATGAAAAATAAGACAAAAAATTAAATAAAGGGAATTAAACAGAACACAGCGCCATACTTTATATGTCGATCGATTTTTTTTAAAAAGAATAGCGTATTAAAAAAATGAAATATTCTTATTCTCGCCACAATAATAATGATTCCGAGCGGAAGAGGTGTAAGGTGTGGTTTAGTTGAAGTTTAAAGTTGCAACTAAAAATGAATTAGAATTTCATTAATTTTAGAAAAATCAAGCAGAGTTTACCCCAGACCATAATCTACAATACTGCAATTTCATATTTTCGATTTGATACATCAATATAAATATTAAATACTTACCATGCGTCTGTGATATAAGAAAAAATATGAAATGAGGCAGGCAATAATTCCACGCCATATTTTTCCGAAAAGAACACTTCCTTGTTTAACAAAATGGGTACTTATCTATACCAATCAATATTTGTTTCGAGTGGAATCTCTCACTGTATTTCATCTTAAATGCCCTCTCGGGAAACTATGGCTTGTTTTACAAAATTTTAACACGAAATGCGTTTATCACTTGTTGGATAATACCATTTTAATCCAAATCAATAGTTCAGTGTTTGTAATCTCGGAATACAACAGAATCAAAATATGTCAACAATCAACAAAACAATTCAATTTACAACTACATTAAAGTCAAATCATTAATATTAAGGTTTTGGTAATATTTCATTGTTATTCATTTTATTTGATTTTTCTTTCAATTTGATATCATTTTTGAGAGACAAAGCACATTGTCACCTAAAATGTATATGTTATGGTTGAATTGACTTTTATGATTTTAATCGCATTGAACTGATTAGTACATACATAAAACTCGTTACAAATTCGCGCCCTCCAACTAGGTCTTTTATTTATTTATCTTTAAGAAAATAAGATTAATTTGTTTACATATAATACTGACTTCAAAATAAATAAGAAAAATATGATGTTTTCCTCAGTGCGAAAGCAACAAAACGACACAAACAATCAAACTAAATTAAAAAGACAACAAATGGCCTATACCAACAGCAATTGACTTAACATTAAGTCAAGCTCTTAAATCAGTAAATCTGAAATGTTATAACTGCATTATCTACAAACTATAAACTTTCTAAATCTGCCATCAACACATGTTATCTCAATAAGAACAAAGTGTACAGTTATGATTAAAGACAACCTTTGACGAACTTCCTGACTTTGGACAGACAAATGAACTTGTGGCAGGAATTTAAGTTAATGTAGCTTTTAATTTTCAAACTCGGAAATTTTAGAAATGAAAAAAGAACGTACAATAAAAATAATTTCAACAAAACGATTAATCCTATAAAACCGGTACCATTCTGAAATAATACGAAAACGTCGGGACCAAAACATATTTGCAAAATAATTATATGAATAAAACCATATGAAAGAACTAATTACAATTATATGATTGTGAATAAACTTGAAATATTAAGACAAAGTGTTTAAAAGTGTTTAAAAGATAACAGACAAATGCGTCCATGGGATAGAGATGCCCCGCTTAGGAATATACGGCAAATTGAGATTTTCTATTTATAAAGGTACACTTCTCAAGAACCATGAATGTGACGCCACCCAACTTTGAACTTGATCTGTGTTTGGTGTTAATAAGCATTGTGTATGAGTTTCATCACATTTGGTTGATGCAAACAAAAGTTAGAGTGCGGAAACAGCAAATTAAACACAATTTTTCCATTTATAAAGGTACATCACTCAAGAACGATGAGGCTAACGCCACCTAAATGCATTCTTCATCCGTGTTTGGTAGAAACAAGCAACCGTACAATTTCTGGACGTACGTACAGATGGACAAGGGTAAACCTTAATGCCTCCTTCGTCCATGACGGGGACATAAATATCACGCAAATACCGATGTACTTCATACCGGATGGATGTTAATCATATTTTCGTGGGCTGAGCGGAGCTGACCGAGTTAAAAATAAAATCATACGATATCATCTCCGAGTACACCATACGTATCGTCTTGAGTGAATCAGTTATATATGTTTTTTTATCATATTGACTGGTCGATTCAATCGCTTAAATCATGAAAGAAAACGAAATTTGCATATAAAACTTGTGATAGTTGGAAGGTTACAAGTTGTTAATGTAACAGCATTGATTGAAGGTTTATACTCATCAATGGACAGTTTATTTGTATTTTATGAAACTATGTTGTATTTTGCATTCTTTGTTCAATAATTACTTCGAATCAGATCGGAATTCCCGTGGGAACTAACTGTGCACCACTTATTGCGGACCTGTTTCTGTATTGTTATGAGTTACAATTTATGACTAAAATCAGCAAAGACCCATCGAAACAACATCTGATTCAAAATTTTAATAACACTTTTAGATATTTAGATGATATATTGGCTCTCAATAATGACAACTTCAGTATGTACACTAAAGAAATTTACCCTGCCGAACTGACTTTAAATAAAGCTAATACTAACAATGAACACTGCTCTTTCCTGGATCTTGATATCTATATCTTTAACGGGAAGCTTAATACCAAAATTCATGATAAAAGAGAGTATTTTTCATTTCCTATTGTTAATTATCCATTTTTAGATTGTGACGTTCCCTTGTCACCATCTTATGGTGTTTATATATCTCAACTTGTTCGATTCGCTCGTGTATGTAACAACGTATTTGATTTCAACGGAAGAAATCTCTGTATTACTGAAAGATTATTACACCAGGGTTTTCGATATCACAAACTAGTCAAAACATTTACTAAAGTTTATCATTGGTACAAGGACATCATTCGTAAATATAAATCAACATGCAGACATCATATACGTTCAGGTATTTCACATCCAATATTTTATGGTATTATTCTTTACAAATCACAAAAATGTCGGCATTCACCTCAAAAGCTAACCAAAACTTTATGAAGGTATGACACTAAACCCCTAACGGGAGGGATTGTACCTGATTTTCATATGATGAAGACATAATCTTTCAGTCAGTTTAATTGAGGTCTGGAGCTGGCATGTCAGTAGCTGCTAGTAGTCCTTTGTTAATTTATGTATCATTGTCATTTTGCTTAGTTTCTTTTGTTATCTATTCTGACATCGGACTCGGACTTCTTTTAAACTGAGTTTTACTGTGCGTATTGCTATGTGTTTCTTTATTCTACATTGGCTAGAGGTATAGGGGGAGGGTTGAGATCTCACAAAAAATATAACATGTTACTTTTATTATTCTTCCCTTAGTTTATTTATTTTGAATTTACATTGTATCATAGGTCAAATTTATTTGTTCAGTGTATGTTCAATGGTGTTAATATGTCCTTTGATTGAGTTAAGCTATTTCAGTTGATATTTTATAGTGTGTCTTTCTATGTTGTGATGTTACACTATTGTTTCAGAAAAAGGGTGAAGGTTTGGTACCATTAAAACGTTTAAACCCGCTGCATTTGTTTGCACCTGTCCTAAGTCAGGAATCTGATGTTCAGTAGTTGTTGTTTGTTGATGTGGTTCATAAGTGTTTTCGTTTCTCGTTTTATATAGATTAGACCGTTGGTTTCCCGTTTGAATGGTTTTACACTAGTAATTTTGGGGCCCTTTATAGCTTACTGTTCGGTGTGAGCCTAGGCTCCGTGTTGAAGACCGTACTTTGACCTATAATGGTTTACTTTTATAAATTTTGACTTGGATGGAGAGTTGTCTCATTGGCACGCATACCACATCTTCTTATATCTGTTAACCCCGCCGCATTATTGCGCCTGTCCCAAGTCAGGAACCTCTGGCCTTTGTTAGTTAGTCTTGTATGTTTTTTTAATTTTAGTTCCTTTATATGTTTTGGAGTTTAGTGTGACGTCCCTTTTCACTGAACCAATACACAATTTTATTTAGGGGCCAGCTGAGGAGCACCTCCGGGTGCGGGAAAATCCCGCTGCGTTGAAGACCCATTGGTGGCCTTCGGCTGTTATCTGCTCTTTGGTCGGGCTGTTGTCTCTTTGACATATTCCCCATTTCCATTCCATTCTCAATTTTATTTATAATTTTACCCAAATTTCGACGTTTATTTCTGCTTCTCTAACTTTATATTTTTTTTAAAGACTGTAATATATTTTTTTTAAATTTGAAGGAGTCTCTATTCGCCTTTCAGTTGTATTTCGAGCTTGCAATCATTTTACTATGGATCGAGTTTACCGTTATTCTTCTAGTAATGTTTAACCGTTTTGCTAGATACTCAATATATTTTGCAAAACACTACGAATAAGAGAAAATTATATCAAGATTCTGAAAAAAATTTAACAACTTCTCTCATATAGCTTTCAATGGACGAGTTGACTACACGATCAACGGACTTTTTTCTTATCTAGCTTCATACAAACAGAGATCAAGGCAACGATGCCCTTGACCTTTATCGATATGTTTTACGGAAAAACTAACTTTGAAAACACTCGAAATAAATTCTCTTAAAATCGTCCTGAACATTCATGAACTATTTGCCACTGAGCGTTAAGCAAACAACACTCAATCAAATGATAGCATGATAGTTAAAGCAGGACATATCTGTTAAACGTTTGGCAAACAACGATACTTCGCGAATTGCTTTTACTTTATTTCATTTTGTCCTTAACATAAGAATAACAATTCAACCATCTGATGCGTCTGAATCGCTTTTTTGAATTTACCTTCATCAGGAACGGTCACAAACAATAATATATATATAAGTATGTTTGAAGATATATGACCGAAAAGGGCCTAAACAGAGGAGACCCTTAATTAAAGGTCCACGTTGGCTGAGGAAGTAAGATTTTATTACTAAAGTTTGATTTTACACACAGAAATTCAATAATGTTTCACAGCCCTTCTTAATGGTTAGATCGTTAATAAATTAAAACAAAAAGTATTTTTTTTTATAAACATCTGTTTATTGCGAAGACTGTATGTTGACATCTAGATGTATTTTAGTTGGTAGATGTCACATTGCTGTATATCTTACATGTAAATCTCATTTTATGCATAATTTAACAGAAAATTCCGCGGATTTTATTCTTTTTTTCAGTAAATTGATCCAGATTACACATTTTGCAAATCAATTAACTCCAGAATAGTGTTTAATCCAGTAATGATTTATTTCGTCGCACATTTTTTTCTCAATATTTTACTCTCTATACAATAATGTCTTATAATTCGAATGTATGATTGGTTATATGTTATAACTGTTTCCCATAAACGGATACATGTATTCAAGTGTGACGGGTTAAGTCTAGTTATGAATTTCAAACCCTTCTTATAAACTGGTTCGCCTATAAAACGTCTAAGCTCAAATTGCAACCATACAAAGGAAAAACATTTGGTCGTGAGGATGAAAATGTCGTATGTACATGTAGTCTGTGGTCAAACAGTAACAACGTGTCTTTGAACAATTCAGGAATTGCTCGATTTCAAAACATGATGTCATGTCCAGACTTGGCAGCCTACTTTTCAGAGCAGGGCTATACAGAAAGTGCATACACTGCCCCTTTTAATTGAATTATACTCTTACTAAAAAATGAGCCACGTGGAATTTTAATGGTATTGAATCTTTTAGGGATTAGTCATTAAATAAGTTATTGTCATTATATGATCAAAATAAAAGAAACTAAATCAAACATGGATTCCCCTCTGTGTTCACTTATCTCATGTTAAATGAAAAAATTGAAAAAGAAATAAAGTAGTCGTAATAGATTTTTTAATTGTTTGATGGCGAAATGATTACTCGTAGGACAAATTGTGCATTATATTATATAATGTCATCAATTGCAATCAAATACCTGATATACAATATATTTAAATATTCAAGTACTTTAAAAACGTTTCTCGTCTTAGATAAGAAATAATTGATGTATGTGTGCTTATTTTACGTCATGTGATAAATATCTTATTCATATTTAGGTCGAGGAAATGAAAATAAATAATTGCTATTGGATGTTGAGCTAACAGCAATCAATCAATCGATCAATCAATCAATCAATTCTTTTTGTTACTGTCTAACACCTTTTTTCTTGACCAAAACATAATACAAATTGATTGAAAAAGCGAATTTCAGACAGGCTTTTCAACAGGACAACCTATTCATATTTTAATTTACTTGCAGATATAAATGCAGGTAAGATATAAATTATTGATTGATTGTATATGTTTAACGCCACGTTCCGTACTCTCAGCGGCCAAAATGACCTTAGGCAGGAAAACTAACAAACGGTCATTTTCGGCTACCGTTAACGTCAAATTGGTTAAAATGTTATCGTGATTCGTCCAAATAACCTAATTGCGATTCGTCAGAGGTCTCAAATAATTATCCGTTACCGTTATTTTTAGAAAGAAATTAACGTGTTTTATCAAAATCATTCGATTTTTTTATCGTCACAGAGAAAATGTAAATGTTATCGCCATACACCAAAAATTATCGTTAACGTCATTTGGCAAGATTTGTTACCGTTATCCGTCATAAAGATACCCCCATTACGACCCTCGTTAAGATTGACGACCCCAGGTAAAATGTCAATAGGATTGTTTTGGGTAGACAGTCACTCGTATTATAGATAATATACTATATTATGTAAATAAAGAAAGAAAACCTTGATCCATATAGGTAAGATAACATGTACAATGTTTCAGATAATACCCTGTACTTCAACATTCAACAAGGTAAATACTTCATCTGGAATATAACTTTCCTGCATATATACATTTTCTGTATTTGTAAAAATTGCAAAATGCATTGCCACCGAAATCAATATTTGTTCAATAAGAATTTAAGTGCATGTGCACGTGCACAAGTGAGTTCAAAAGTTCACAATGATTTTATTTAGCATTTATTATAAATGAAAACATTAATTCACTTATCAAGTACATTTTCATACTATTATAAAAATCACTGCTTAGTATAGAATCAATTTAAAGCATAATGAGATGTATAATAATTTTTATGATATTGTCAAGTCACAATGTTCTGTCATAGTACCAAATTACTAGCCTTATCTTGTTTTATACTGGCACGTTTAGTTCCGTCTAGTGAAACAAAATATGATTTGATTTTAAAGTTTGTGATTACGTCAGGACAACAAGGTCAGTCAATTTAACATGTGAATAGTACTATGAGTTTAATGTACGTTCATTTTAATACTGGTTTTAGTTGGAATTTTTGTATTTTTATGCATGTTTGGAAAACAAAGTTTTGTAAAGTTGTTCTTTGAGAATTTATTTATGAGCAGCATAATATTCAGAATGGTTTTTTACTATGGAAATGGGATATGTAGTATGATTATCAATGATACAACTATCCAATTGACCAACTTAAGTAGATGTAAGCAGTTATAGGTCACTGAACTGGTTTTAAATAAAAAGTTAACCCATACCGTATGCTAGTAGTAAGCTATAAAAGTTCAGTTCAAGTCAAGTGTTTATGTGTTAGTGAATGAAATTTTTTTTTATACTTACAATTAATGTCATGATATAAGTGATGCTCTATGGCAATGTATTTCAGAATTCAGAACATACTGCAGACTCAATAAATAACAAGCACTCTAACATTGATGCAAATCGTATTCCTAACAGGTTGGTACATTCATAGGGGAAATACGTCTTTCCCATTTATTTTTCCAACATTTTCTTCACTCTACTGTTGTTTTTTTTTTTTTTTTTACCAGAATGAGCATTAAAGTCGATTTTCTGGTGATTTTGATGTAAACTAAACTACGTCCTCTGTTTACGTTTTCAATATTTAATACGAATCCGTAGCATATAATCGACAAAACAGATTCCATTCATAGATTGCTAATCGAAAACTTTGGCTGCTAATTAACTTTACTTGTTTTCCTTTTTTTTTTTTTTTTTTTTTGTGCGGACTTTACCGATTATAACCTTGATTAACAATCAACACATAACCATTGACCACGTGAAAGAAATTACGACTAGACATGAAGAATCTTTTGTCCTGAGAATGCAATGCATATCTAAACTACAAAATGGTATCGCTAGACAAATTTTGTAATTTCGAAGACAAAATCTGTTCGAGATGTTTTGTTTTTACATTATTCATGCCCCTGACTGTTATCTCCGTAAAAAGTTAAATACGCGTGGGAATATTTTTTTGCAATGATATTTTAATCGTGAAATAAGCGAAGTACACCCCCTTTCTTCTTTTTGCGATTGTTTTCTACTTTACAGTATGCCACTAGATGTTACTTCCCTGAGAATGTATTAAATGCATCCTACGGTAGATTAAACAACGAACAATCAAGTGTTCATCCGCAGTTAATAACCTCTCCACAGTCGATTAAAAGAAAAATCTTTGTTTTTGGCAAAAGAAGCTACTTTTACGCAACGAATGTGATAAGATATGAGCTGATTGACTTAAAAAAGAAAACCGAAATTATCAAATTGAACTTTGATTAAGTTGGTTTAACACGTTTCTCAGTTTTTTTCGTTTAGTAGCATATGGACTGGTTTATTTTCCTTCACACCAAGCAGTAAAGTAACAATAATTTCGACTGTGTTTTATGTGAAGCAGTAAAGTAGCGTTTATTATGACTGGATATTTTTTGCAAGGTAGCGAAATAGCGTTCATACCAACTTTTACGCGGAGACGCAACATAGCGTACATATAGATTTTTTTTTTTTTTTTTTCACGTTAAGCAGTAAATAGTTCGATGTTGACTGTTTTATGTTAAGTAATAAAAGGCATATACATGATTGAAATTTAAGAACATTTTTGTAACTGACTTGTAATTTTCATGTTTCAGGATCCATATTCCAAAAATTAAGACAAACAGCTTATAATCAGTCATGCGTTCAGAGATACAGTGTGGCATTGGACGGTTTACACCTGATTGTTTGCAATGTTTTGCAACTATGAAAATCTTTACTGTGTTTTACTCAATATCAGCATTAGTTACATCGACGATATCCGTATATATAGCGTCACAAATTACAACGATTGAAAAACAGTTTGGATTCACGAGTTCCCAAAGTGGCTTACTTATGAGTTGTAATGATAGTGGTTACTTGGCAGTAACTCTATTTATCAGCTTCTTTGCAGAAAAGTGCATGCTCCGCGTGTTCTGTCCTTTTCAACATTATTGTTCGGTGCGGCCGGAATAATTTGTGCAATACCGTATTTTATTTCACCAATGTATTCAAAGTCATTTTGACGAAAACTTCGAATGTTAGTCGAAGTGGTGATTTTATCAAAGATGATGTCATCAGGACAGCTATGTGAAGCGTCGTCAACTTTCGCCCAATCAAATTCTAATATGAGCTGTAGTTCAAAATCAGATACCCATACGTCGGTAGGTGTTGCAAACGACTTCACTCCTGTTGCCATGGCAATTATTGCCATTGGAATGATACTTCAAGGAATAGGCAAGTCTCCAAGACAAGCTTTTATTACCACTTATATCGCCAACAACGTTAAAAACACAAACAGCTGTTTATGTCGGTGAGTTATTCCATATAATATTAAACTATTTGAATTATAAGTAATTTACGAATTAGTAGTATAAAACCAATTGGATAGTCATTTTAATAGTCTGAGTTACATTTAAAAATGTATACACGACAATCTCCTTTACCTGAAGGTAAGAGTGCCAATAAGGCAACTATCCAACTGTGTCCAAAATGAAGCGAATTTAAACCTTTTAGGTCACCATACGGCTTTCAATAATGAGCAGCTAACCAATACCGTATATATCTATAGCTATTGCATAAACGGCATCACAATATGTGAAACAAGTCAAACGAGAAAAACAAGCACCCTGATTTAAAACACAATAAACAAAAACAAATATGACAAAACCAACAAATATTACAACAAACAAACAGCAACCAACGACAACCACTAAATTACAGGCTCCTGACTCAAGACATGAAAGAATGTGGCGGGGTTACACCTGAAATAATTTTGAACCAACGGTTTTTAAAAATAAAGTTATTTGTCATTAATGTTTAAAACTTTGTTATTTCGAAAATGAAATTTAATTTTTGAAAATAATAATTCAAATGTTAAGGGTAAAGACATATTAATTTTTAACCTACAAAAATATCTCATCCATTTTGCTTAAATGTTAATGAAACGTAATTCATTTAATTGAAGGTTGAAATGAATAATTTTTTTTAAACCTTTAATCATAACCTTTGTAATTATCTTAACGTCATTTGGGTTACTTTTGAACTGATTATTTATAAGTTAGAAATATTATTTTAATTTAAGTTTCGAAATGTAATTTTTTAAATGAAAGATTATTAAATAACTTTTTGATACGTAGTTTAAATATGGTTTTTGTTTCATATTCGTGGTAACATTAGAGTTTAAATTAAAATTTATTAAAGAAATCTAATTTTAAAATTTAGTGAAATTTTATTAATTTTCATTAAAAATTTGGATATGTTTAAGTTTTTTAAAGTATTTTCATTTTAATAATGTGAATTTTCGAATTGGTTTTATTTGGTGGTTTCAAAAGTATTTTTAAGGCCAATTTAAAGGTTTTATCTATGTAAGTAATAAAACTTTTCTTATTGAATTTATAATTTATTTATTTATTATTTTTCAAAAAATTATTTTTAATTTTTATTTAATTCCCTTTTAACATGTAATTGGTTTTACAATTTTCTTTTAATTTCAATTTTCTTTGTTTTTCCTTGTTTACATTACATTCTTAAAACGATCTGAAAAGGAAATTAATGTTCATAAAGATTTTTTCATTGAATTGTTAATGGCAAGTGGTTCGGGTTGTGGCGAGGAAATAGATGGCTTTAACACAAAAAGCTATTTATTTTTTAACCAATCATTCATATTACCCTTTCTATTTACTTTTTTCTATTAAAAATGATTTTAAAACTATTGGAAATAATGGAATTGTTTTTTTGCAAGTTTCAATTTGTAAAAGTTCATTGGGTTTATATTTTTTGGTAAAATGGTTTAAATCTAAAAAATAATATAATTTCAAATTTTTTTTCAGCAAATGTCAATGTTTTGAAAGTGTTTGAATTTAGTGGTTTGAAAAGCTTAATGTTAAAAACGCCAATGAATTATTTTTGAAAAATTTCTTATTATTCAGGATTATGTTTTTAAAAATTCGATTAAGTGAATTCGTTAATTATTCAAATTTGGGCCGGAAATAGAAACTGAATTAATTTTGTTTTTAAAAATTGAATTTTGTAATTATTTGTTTAAAAAATTTAATAATTAAATCTATTTGTAATTTTTTCTCAAACAATTAATTGTATTAACAAGTTAATGTCAAATAATGATTGATTCTCTTTTTGGAAAATTTAAATTTTCTCAAATTTTATTGTAAATTAAATATTCAGTTGACCATTATTTTTACAAACTATTATTAGAACATGTCTTTTTAAGATTCCAATTTTAAATTGTTTTTATTTGGCTTCAAGTGGGAATTGGTCGGCTGAAGGTGTCCTCGACAAAGTTAAAGACCGGTAAGAATGTATTTGACTTTTATTGGTTTTAACTTTTTTGGATTATTGTTAATTTTTTTTTATTTTAAAATTCCAAAAATATTTAAAGAATAAAAACATGCATTAGTGGAGAAAAAATTTGAGAAAGTAGAAATTAGAAAAAGTTTTACATAAAAATTCATATTTTCATCAGAAATTTTTTTTTCGTCTTGAAAAATTTTTTTTCAAACCATAAACAATTTACCAAATAAACAATGGATCAATTTTAACTGAAAGTGATTATTTTTGTAGATTTCTTTAAAGGCTTTAAATTTCTTGAAGGTTTTAAAATAAAATTTTGCACTTTAACCCTACGTGTCAAATATTTAAATGAATAATTATATATATTTAAAGATTTTTCTTACGATTTTTGATTGAGTAAATTTGTCTTCCCAATCCAATCATTTATTAATAAATTCTGTATTAAGTAAACCTGAAAATTGCTTTCAAAGATAAAATTTAGTAGAAAAAGAATGTAAATAATAAATTTACTTAACAAAAAGGTAAATAATATCTTAAAACTTGTTTTAGCTGATAAAAGGCATTTTTGTTTTTTAAATCCTTTATTTTGTAGAGAAAATTTATTCATAACCTTAAATCGCATTAATGGTAATTTAAATTGAAGATTTGTTTCAGTAAAATTTGAGTTTTATGAAATAATGTAATAATTTAAGATTTATAAGCCTTGCACTTTGGAAAATTCAAATAATGCAAATTATACGATTATTGTGAGTTCAATTCAAGTCAATGGAAAACCAACAATTTTATTTAAGGAATATTGTAATAAGTTGGAATTATATCCAACATTTACTATATTTTGGCTATGTTTAAGTATATATAACTTTTCAGCCTTTAATAAAAATGGGTTGTTAAACTTAAATTTATGGTTGGTTATTAATGAAATGTTTTAGAATTGTTTTTTAATTATTGGAGTTTTTAAATAAATTTAAATTTAATTTCATTAAATTACAAAAGTATTTTAACAATCTTTAAAAAATTATAACCGTTAAAGTTAAATCATTGAAATTTTTAAAGTCATATTTGAAAAAATTGTTTTATCGGTAAAATTGCAATATTCCAAAACTTTCCTGAAAATTTCCAATAAGGAAATTTCATCTTGGCCATTTTGGTGATGGTCTAGTAAATATTGACTTTTTATCTTTGTAGAAGAGAATGGGACAAAAAAAACCAAGAATTTGAAATTTCTATTTCATTATATATAAAAATTAAGTCATTAAGAAAATAAAAAGGATCAGATCATTTTTATTCATAAATTCTAGAATTAATACGTCCCGATCTTAATATAAAAGTCATTATTAAGATTTTTCAATACTCCTTAAAATTGCCATTATATATATATTTTAAATTAAATTCATTAATAATATTTTAAAGATTTTTAAAATCCTATGTAAAATGATTAAACGATTTTACCAAGTATTTAAATTTATAATCATTTCAAAATCATTTCAAAGATTTAAAAATTTCTAATTTAAATTGGATATGTTTTATTAAGTTGTTTAATAAAATTGATTATCAAATCTAAAAGGTCTTAAATTTATTATTTTGTATTTAAGATAATTATTTGTATTTAATTTATTACTTTTTATTTAAACTTGATACTTAAAATTATATATTAAAAATGGGTTTAGTTTGATAAACAAGATATATTCCTTTTTGTTTATTTAGGCTTTCAATTTTAACATTTAAGTTTATTAATTAAACATTTCAAAATTATTAAAATCAATTAAAAATATATGAAATGTGATTTAAGAACATTTTACAAAAGCCTAGCTTTTTTTTTCTTTTATTATTTGTACTAAAGTTGTCATGTAATGAAATTACGTTTGATATTAAATTTCTTCAAATTTACTTTATATTATTAAAATGAAAATTATAAAGTTAAAGCCTATTTTTATTAATTGTATTCTTTAAATCGTATTAAAATATTTTTTAAAATAAAAATTCAAGGGAAGGTTTAAGGTCCGTATTTAAATTCTAGATACATTTTTAAAATATTTTACCCCAAAAAAGATTGAAAATTTGTTGGTATTTAAAAAATTTACATAATAAAAATTTGATTTATTTAGAAATAATTCAAATTTCCAGAAAAGTAAACTAATCCTGTTCATGGTAAAATCATTTATTAATTTATGGTCCTGTATATTAAAATTAAGGGTTTATTTTTTTTTAAAATTACCTCTTTAAAAGGTTTATTCCATTTTTAAATATTTTTCAATAATTTAGAATTTTTTACAAAATTTAACGAATCACATTTTAATATTCCAAATTCAATTTCAATAATTTTAATCATATTAATAAATTTTCAAAAAATTAATTTCCCATTAAATTTAATTTTATATTTTGGTGAAATCAAGGTTTCTTTAATTTGTTTTTTTAATTGTAATTTTTAGTTTCCTTGATTGTCATAATGAAATTTGTAATTCCGTTTTTAATTTTTTTTTTTTTCATAAACACTTATATTATTTAAAAATATTATGTTATATAATGACAAATTAATAAGAAAAACAATTTAAACAACCAAACAAATCTATTTTAAAAAAAGAAAAAAAACAAAAAACTAATGAAATTAATAAACTTTAAATCGAAATGAAATGTTATTAATTAAAATGCTAAAAATTAAAAAATTTCAAATTTTCGAAATCATTAAGACAATAATTTAAATAAATTAATTAGCTTTAACTTTAACGAAAATTTTAAATTAAATTGTTGTATAAAAATTTCAAACGATTAATTCCATAAAATAATTCAAAAAAATTACGTAAAACGGTAAAATTATTAAATAAATAATATTTAGAAAACTAATTTATATTAAAATTGAAAATAAACTTTTAAAAATTTTAAAAAAAGTGTTTTAAGTGACAAATGCCCATTTTAATAAATGGCATTGTTTTATTATAACAATTCATTAAAAGTAACTTCCAAGAAAATCTTGAAACTTTAATGATTGTAATAATAAATTTGGTTTGGTTAAACATTTTTATCAAAAAGATCCTTTTTTTTATATTGAGGTACCATTTAAACAATAAGTTAGGTGAATTTTATGTACAATTCTAAGTACATACGGAAACTTTCATTCGGGTAAACTTAGATAATGACTTAAAAAAATTACCAAATATTCTTATATGGGATGTTCCTATGGAAACTGAATCCATAAATAAAAATCAAATTATTTATATTTACAACTTTATCCTTAATTGAAAATTATTTAATGCTTTTTACTTACATTTTAAACCATAAAAGTTATTAATAAGAAAATGTATATTATAAATTAAGTAACAACTTTTGGAATACTTAATGGATTTGGATTTTGGGCAATTTGTTATTCTTTTCTATATGAATAGAATGAAAATCGTTAAAACTTCAAAACTTTTCATTTTAAATTTAAATTGTGAAATAAACAAAATGACAATTTGAAAACTAAAATTACCTTGAATGTTAATAGCAATATAATTAAACTGAATTTACTTTTGGGTTTTAAAATTAAAAAATTCTTTCCCTTTGAATTATATTTAATTGGGCCTTTTTATGGTAACTATTTTTGATTTTATTACCCCAAACTTTTTTTGATTTTGTAATTAGATAAGATTTTCCAAGTCATTTTATAACAAATTAGTCAAAAAATTAAAAATTTTAACCAAAATTTTAAAAATAATCAAACAATTACTAAAACTCATTGTATTCATCCATTTTTATAAAACCGTAAATTCGGACAAAATGAAATACTAATTCCACAATTAATATAAAAAAATGTATCCATAGGGAGGGTTATATTTTCATTAGAAGGCAAACTTATTTAATGAATCTCAGTACTGTATGTTTAGTAACTGTATAGTTTTTTATATTATTACTGGTCTTTTCATTTTTTTCGATTTGCATATAACTTTATTTAAATGATTAGTGGTTATTGAAAATTTTAATTTATTTACAGGCATTATTTAATTTAAATTTGTATTATTCATTGTTCTTTTTAATCAATTATTTATTACTTAATTTATTGATTTATGGTATTTATTTGTTATTTATCTAATTTTCGAAAGCTTGTTGGTAACTTCATTAATAATTTTTATCAACGTTATTTAATTTGTATGATAATGTTTCCATTTAATAAATAATTCACTGTTTTAATCCGAACTGATTTGGTTAATTTATTGTCAACTAAATTCCTTTTGACCTTAATGTATTTTTAAGGTTTTAAAATTTTCTTTTAAAGTTCACTTTTTTTTACTTTAAGGAATTTTCCTGTGAAAACCACTTTTATAATTTTATTTTTTAATTTTGTTTTATGTGTTATGACGCCCATTTTAACTTTAACAAACCCAAATCTGATTTTTGCTAAGTCTTTTTTTAATTTGTAAATTTATAAGTTTAATTTGGTCCCTTTTATCTGATTTCACAATTTATTAGCATGATTCCTCCTTTGGAATCCTTTCAAATCCAAATTTGTTATTCCCTTCAATTTGTTCCTTTATAAAGATTCATAAATAAAATTTTAAATTTCATATGTAAATTTTTCAGTTCATATTTATTAGGACTGATTATACTTTTATTTAATTGCTTTCCAATTATTGTTATTCAATATTTTTACATTCTATGATTTTCAATATTTAACGATTTCTGATACATTTTTTTAAAGAACAAAGAATTAGAAAATTTAAAATTAATTATCTTTATTTTTATGGAATTTTAAAATCAGAAATTTAATGTTCATAAATTTAAATGCCCATTAGACCTATAATGTTTAGGCAATTTAAACATTCTGAAAGTTAACTCATGAAATATTTGCATAATTAAAAAACATAAACCATCATGCCTGAAGTCAGACATTCATTTTTTGGTAAAATAATTAAATGTTTTTATTCAATGTTTAAAAGTTAAAAACCGTGCGTAATGGTTTTCATAGAAGTTCCCTTTAAAGAATTATAGTAAGTTTGACGAGCCTATTATAAGGTTACTTATTAAATTACAAAAATTTTTTAACTAAATCTGTTTATTCGTTAATTTAAAAGCCTTTTGGTTTAGTTTTAATTTAGTTATAAATTTTAAAACCATTGTTTTTGAGTAAATGATTTTCCATTTAAAATACAATAATTTTAACCAGTAAATATGCATTTTCCATTTTCTTTAAAAAAGATCACATTTTGGGTTTCCGAATCCTGTCTATTTGGGTTTTCTTTATGCTTTCCAATACTTCTTAAATTTATATTTAACCAAATGACCAAAAACTTTTTTAATTTCGAATTTTATGTTAACATTTTATTTTCGCCTTTTGATTCAATTGCCATTAAAAAGATCAGTAGTATTCTCTACAGTAACGTAGTAAAGTAAATGTTTTGAAAACAGAATGTTTTAAAATTGCTCATTAACACTTTTCAAAGTTAAAACGATTGCAATTAAAATTTTTAATAGTCAAAAAAATTAAGAACAACTTGATTCCTTTATTCATATATGTTAAATAAAATTAAAAAATAAAAGTTTTTTTATTTTTGTTCAATGAATATTGAAATTAATCGTAATTAAAATTTCAATTAAATTGAACATTATTAAATTGGCATTTAGTTAAATTATTACAAACCAAAATATTACAATCTTTAACTTTAATGTCAAAAAAAAATTAAATTTGTTATTTAACGTATTATTCAATCTATCAATTTTGAAAAAATAATTTAATGATTAAAATTACAACAGGCTAACAAGAACACCTTCAATTTTATCTACTTCTGAAATAAATAAATTATAAAAGGAATTTTAAAGACTTCAATCAGGAAGACCTTAGGAATTTAATTTAAATTATCTTTTTTAAATTTGTTTTGGATCTTTAATTGGTTGTAGTTTATCTCACTTTTAAAATACTTAACTCTTTTATTAAAAAGTAATTTATTCCTACGCAAAAATTTTTAGTATTTCCACAATTCGTTGTCAGTTAATTTTCGAATTTTGGGAAGCAAATTTTTCTTCTTCCCTTGCCGGAATTCGAACTCATGCTACTGAGATATCGTGGCACCAAATCGCCTTGCACTATGCCCGTCGAGCTAGACCACTCAACCACCTAGGCTCGACAAAATATATATTTAAATAAATAGGGAACACGTGCAATTTGATTTTTTCTAGATCTGTTTGGTTTTACATTATAGGTTAAAAAAATATGTTAATCATCGTTTTTACCTGTATAAGAATGATTTTTTTGTGGATCGAATCAGTCAACCAAATCTTTTACCCTTGTTTCACTTTCAATTTTGACATTCTTTTCCTTTTAATAGCTGAACACGCCTAGTTTATGCGTAACCTGTCTCTAGCTAAGGGGTTAAATTGAGGGTCACATGAATACGGATTCAATGAGGTAGAATTATTCACTTGCAAGTAAATAATTCATCAGCGATGTTTCTTAGCTTATTTTGACAATATTGAACCAAACTGGCTGTTAAAAGCGAATTATTATTTCACTATTTCACTTTCAATAATGATTGAATAAAAATTTAGTATCAGCCGTATAAGTAAGTTTCATATATTCAATATCACGTAACTTCCTGTAGAAGTATTTCCATTGATATACACTTTTTAAGAAAGTGTCTATGAAAATATCAAAAGGGAAAAACGTCCGGATGAATGAAAATAAACAACAGAAAATAATTCTCCATTCTTGAAAAATAATGGAGCATTTGCACACAAGATTTACGTCAAAGGTGTATTTTGATTGCTAAGTTTAATATGTTTAAGTACTAAGTATAGGATACAGAACAAAGATAACAAAAAACGGGCTGGTAACAACCGTTGCGTATCGTTTTTTTTTTTTTTTTTTTTTTGCGCGAGTAGTCCGGTCAAACATGTTTAACGATGACTGGAGATATTTAGTCAACTATAAATGAATTATCATTGATATGGTCATAATTATAAATTAACTGTTTACAAAACTTTTCGAAATACTAAGGCTTTTCTACCTCAGGAATAGATTACCTTAGCTGTATTTGGCAAAACTTTTAGGAATTTTTGGTCCTCAGCGCTCTTCAACTTCGTACTTTATTTGGCCTTTTTAACTTTTTTGATTCGAGCGTCACTGATGAGTCTTTTGTAGACGAAACGCGCGCGTCTAGCGCAAATACAAAATTTCAATCCTGGTATCTATGATGAGTTGATTTCGGTATTCTGCGTTTAGGTTAGCGCTTCTCAAGTCTTAAAGCTGTGTCCGAGGTATATTATTGCTCATAATTTTGTTACATATATAAATGACGTAGGAGTACACGGACAAGCAAAAAAGTAAAACCTTTTCTTTTTTACTAAGGTCTAATAGTCTAAAAGTTAGTTTATGTCCTCTTTCATCACTATATTCTTATTTTCAATAAAACAAAAAATGACAATAAGTGTGGGGATGGGGTGAGGTTTCCTCTTTCCCACTTTAGAAAGTTGGAGGGACAATTTCCTCCCTTGCCCGGCTCCTAGGCTTCTGAATATATATTGTCCTCTGCTAAAAAACAACTAGCATACGTATAAACATACAAACCCAAACAAAGAAACAAATAAACAACAAAAATATGATTAACACATTTAAAAAAATTTAAATTCATCGACGTATGAAAATAAAACAAGAGAGTGAATTCGGACAATCGTAAATATTCATGTGTAAATTTAAAATCAAAAGACCGCATATATGAATCTTATAATTGATACATGATAAGAAATGCGATGAACTATTTTCACCGTGATCTTTTTGGCATATTTATTCTATTTCAGAAATTAGCATATTATAAAAATATTTGATGACTAAATGACATGCAAAATTAATTGTTAATTTAACAATGCGCACCGCAATAAACAAATAAACATGGGGAATTATACCAATATTAACATGTCTTCATCATGTTCATGTTTATTCCGTTTTCAGGTTGCTTTTAGAAATAACAGATGCAATAAAGTGTACAAACTCGTCAAGATAAACATTAAAACATTCATTTTGAATAGTTATATACTGTGTGGCCATTTATTTCTGCATTTAACTTATTTTCTGCTAATATAACCTGTTGTGATCTTGATGATATGTTTGTCATAATATTTTAAAGGCATTTATCAATTCGACGAAGAAGTGCCAATAGTATGGGCATTTGGAAAACAAAAATTAAATAAAAGCATAAAAACTATGTATACCATACAGTAACAATCATTACGGTAAGCTGAGTATGTGATCTGCCAGGCAGTCCCTTCCCATTTTGAATTTTGTTAATGTTTTTAATCAGCGTATAAATTAGTTAATTATTCCATATTTGTCCTGGAACCAGTGACTGGAACCTTAGAATACTGCCGTTTTCAGATCAGTCAGGATACCTCGACCATTTAATGTTTGTTTATGTTAATCTTTGTTTGTAAGTCTGGTTTTTCGGGGTTGATGTTGATCTGTTGTACTGTCCCTCAATTATGGGAAATAACATTATCCCTTTATCTATTAGTCTGCATTTGTAAAACATAGTATTATTACATGAGATAAAATCATATGAAATTCTTCGTTAGAAGGACAAGTCACAGTTTGCATCACAATTTGTTCATTTTTGTAATATTCAACAAGAGTGCACACGCTGAAATGTCTCGCCTTCTTTACTAATCATTGATACTATGTTGATAGTCCTAAATATAAAGCTTTATTACAACTGTCACATAAACTTAACATTAACCAAGAAAACTAAACATTGACCAATGAACCATGAAAATGAGGTCAAGGTCAGGTGAACCATGCCAGGCAGGCATGTACAGCTAACAATTCTTCCATACAACAAATATAGTTGACCTATTGCTTATAGTTTAAGAAAAACAGACCAAAACACAAAAACTTAACACTGAACAATGAACTGTGAAAATGAGTTCAAGGTCAAATAAAACCTGCGTGACTGACATATAGATCATAAAATATTTCCATACACCAAATATAGTTGACTTATTGCATATAGTATTAGAAAAAAAGACCAAAACTTAAAATCTTAACTTTGACCACTGAACCATGAAAATGAGGTCAAGGTCAAATGACACCTGCCAGCTAGTCATGTACACCTTACAATCATTCCATACACCAAATATAGTAGACCTATTGCATATAGTATAAGAAAAACAGACCAAAACACAAAAACTTAACTATAACCACCGAACCATGAAAATGAGGTCAAGGTCAGATGACACCTGCCAGTTGGACATGTACACCTTACAGTCCTTCCATACACCGAATATACTTGACCTATTGCCTAGAGATATGGACTTGACCACCAAAACTTAACCTTGTTCACTGATCCATGAAATGTGGTCGAGGTCAAGTGAAAACTGTGTGACGGGCATGAGGACCTTTCAAGGTACGCACATATCAAATATAGTTATCCTACTACTTATAATAAGAGAGAATTTAACATTACAAAAAATGTTAACGTTTTTTTCAAGTAGTCACTGAACCATGAAAATAAGGTCAAGGACATTGGACATGTGACTGACGGAAACTTCGTAACATTAGGCATCCATATACAAAGTATGAAGCATCCAGGTCTTCCATCTTCTAAAATATAAAGCTTTTAAGAACTTAGCTAACGCCGCCGTAGCCGCCGCCGCCGCCGCCGGATCACTATCCCTATGTCGAGCTTTCTGCGACAAAAGTCGCAGGCTCGACAAAAACTATCATTTGAAGACTAATTTTTATGGAATTTCTATTATGCTATATCATAACACCACGTAGCGTAATAGATTTCAAAGATACAACATGTATCGCATAAAAAAATAAACAAAAACGGGAAGCAATCATATCTGAATCATTACCACTTGATTACTTACAGTGCACGCTACTTATTTTGATAGGTACTGTTACATATGTCTTCATCGCATCTGACCTGTATTTCGTTGTAGAAATGATATTGATAGTTTCATGCCTGATCTAGCTGCTGTCAATAATTACGGTTACAGAGGCTGCATATTGGTTTATTGTAGAAAATAATATTGTTAAAATCAAAGCTGTTAATTGCGAACTCCCCGTGCTAAAATACATTGGTACACTGCTTTTTATCCATAGTCCCGTTTCGGGTAAATTTTTAGCGTATTCGTAGGTACATGTTGTATACCTATAGAAGAGGGTCCGGATTGGGTTTATACGATAGAGAATAATGGACTAAATCTACAGAAAAATGAACCAAAAAATAAAGATTAGAGAAAAATACGGCAAAATAATGAAAAAGAGAGAATAAAGAGGTGCGTAAATATAAAGAATAGACAAAAATAAAAATTATAGAGAAAAATGACCTAATAACTAAAGTTTACGGAAATGAAGGACCCCCATCCAGACCCTCATGGAATTGGGTTGCAACGGTTCTATGATAGATGTTTCATCATAATTTTCAGAACTTGGTTTTACTATAGCATGCATATATACTGTAGTAACTTAATAAAATCATAATTTGTGGGAATGGACACAATTAATGTTCATATTCTCTAATAGAAACTTTGTTAATCTGTTGTTAACGATAGGTTTATTATAGTTTCTGTATGATTTATTCACTAATAATTTAAGACTCGGCACGATTTAGAGATGACACATAAATCTGTCTATTGTTGAAGACGGTAAAACTATGTAGACATATGGATGTCTTTTGGTTAATGTGTCGTTCAGTTGCTGTCTTATTGAAGTTTTTACCATATATTATTTTTTCTGATACAGATTTCTGTGCATTCCACATTTTAACTATAAATAACCTATTTTGTTTGAAAAGAAAAACTTTTTTAAAGAAATGATATGCTTCACAAAAATCTAATGAACGTTTGGACTCAAAATGTGAAAATGTAGATACAGTTTTAAGGAACCGCATTTTCAATATTTCTGTTTGTCGGCATATAATTTCTATAAGCTCTCGTAGCAATAATTAATTAGAGTAGATGTACCGCACGCGAAAAAAAAAAAAGAATGTGCCAACATTTTCGATCGCCAAAACAAAATGTACTCAAAGGAGATGTGTGACATTCTTCAATGATACAACTTCATAACAGTCAAGTTAGCATTACTCCCCACGTAACTCTTTGTAAAATAATACGTGAAGTAGTAGGTAAGGACCCTAGTTGCCTCATATAGTAAGTCATTTGCTGCAAGATGAAATTGATTTCAAGTTGATGCATAAACATGTTCGAAAGTGAAATAGGAGAATTACATTTTTACAAACTGCAAGGCAAAAAAAAAAAAAAAACACACATTCTTTTTATGTTTTATTTACATTGACATTCACTTTACATACACTTGTGTTGTCGTATTATAGGTTGGGTCGTTGACATCAAGATTTCCTGCGGAAGTATCATATATATTGCTTGATTCATTACCACTGATTCGTCTAGGTTGATTCAGTATATTGTAATCACTCTCATCTGTACCGGAAAATGTATGTTCGTCCTTGTCCTGGTTCTTTTCTGTTTTAATAGCATCTGGTATCCTGTTCTTTACCACAACACCATATGCGATGTTAGGCATATTCGTCTCACCATTTGGGGGATTATCTGTCGGTTTAAACTGTATATCATCGCCCTTGGTTTCAAGAAAATGATGTTTTGAATTATTGTCAATAAAGTTTGTTTCTTTCTCCAGATCAAAATCAATGTCATGATAGTTCGGATCTGTTGTTTTTGTTATTGAAATAGTGTAATCCTCTGCCTTTTCTTTAAATGGACCTAGATGTCTGAAACAAAATTCAACAAAAGAAAAACGCATTATAAAATTACTATTTTTCTAAATTCTTTTAACATTTTTTTCTTCAACAATTACATGTGCATTCGTTATTTAATATAAAATCAAATGAGGAATAAAAATATAAGTCTGAAAAGAAATTGTTTAACCTAACAGTTTACAAATTGAAAGAAAATGTAATTAATATATTTTTCAAATCATGTGCTTTGAACATTATCCCAAAGGTCATTTTGTAACATGCAAGTATGTCAAATATGTAAACCATTTACAGGATTTTAACACGACCACAAGGATAACACAGAGATAACTGAACTAACAAGGATGCAAACGCACTTTTGGACTTGGTTTTACTGAAATGAATAACCATTGTTTAATAAAACTAGCAAAATTTTAATTAATATTGTATATATGTAATGCGCCATTCCGTGTCCTCTTCCCAAGTTTGTGTCCTATTCTATATTTGTAATATAGACGTCACTAATCTATGTTCGTTCTCAAATCTGTGCTCTTTTCAACCAGGTTTGCACTGTTATATGTATTGACGTCAGAATCATCTAAAATGTTTTCGATGAAGTATGTTTCTTGTCCAAGAAATCAATACGACAGCATATTTGAAATAAATCTACATCAGTTAAGGAAATGGAAAAAGTTAATCTGCGTTGAACTATGTACATAGATTGTTTGCCAGGGATGAGGAAATGTGTGAATGGGGGTGTTAGAAACGGCATCAGGATAAGAAACTAAGGTAAAGGGAAGAGAGGATTGAACCGGGAGAAGTGGGGTAAAGTGTTAATTTTTAAAATTATTTGTAATTCAAAGAAATAGTTTACTCAATATAGACACACTAGTCATGAACGCTTATTTTTTTTTGGGGGTGGGGGTGGGGGGGTGGGGGGTGTTGTCAAATAAATAAAACTGTTTTGAGGGCCAAACAAATAGTAAAATTGATTTGAGTATTTTTCTTTTGCTTTGTTTTTGTTTGTTTGTTTGTTTTTTGTTTTTTTTTGTTAGTTGAATTGTGAGGTTTGTGCAGATAAGTTTTGTCAAGCGAGAGCTCTCAACTCATTTTCACATTTTTTTATTATATTGCATTGTGATACGACGGTCCCAGAATACGGGAAGGGTTGACCCCGCCTCATTCCATATGTGCCTATCCCAAGTCACGTCACATTACTAAAGGTCTACTTGATACAATGGACACGACTTTAAATAAACAATGAGTGTCATGGTGTTTCATATCTTAGGAATATATCATCAGCTCAGTAGTAGTCAGTACTTCGGTACCGACATGATTTGTAACATGTCGTAGTAAGATCGTGGTGGTCATGGTAAGGTCGTACTAAGGACGTGCCAAGTCTCCATGATCGTGGAGGTCTACGACCAACTTTGAACATGCTCAAAACATTCGTAGTGCAGTCGTGGCAACAACTAGTCGCAGTAGAAGCGTAGGGAGGTCGTAATAAGGACGTAGTAAGATCGGGATGGGCGTAGAAGCACAGTATTGGAAACGTGGTGCGATCGGGCAAGCCAATTGAAAATATTTCGCTGCGACCTTACTACGATTTCAATGCGACTATCCCGATTTCACTACGTATTTATTACGCTTCTAGTACGATATTGATACGATTATAATACGATGAGGAAGACAATAATAAGCTGCTTCTACGCGCTTGTCGTCCTCAGTACGACCTCACTACGATACTGCTACGTCCTAGCCACGATAATTGCACGACCTCATTCTGTTGATACCTATAAGTGTTTTTGATACCTTTGACGGCATGTTTTCTCAAGGAAACTGGTGTGTACAATGGGAAAGTCAAAATATTTATAGGGATGAAAACGCAGTGACAACGTAGTGGAAACGTAGTGGAGTCGCGATTCGATCGTCATTGACTCGTATTGAGATCGTAATGCGATCGGGAAGGTATTGGTAGAAGCGTTCAGAGATCGTGTAAGTCGTGGTAAGGTCTTATTAGACGTAGCAAGAGCGTGACAAGATCGTAACTAGAACGTGTTACTGTCGTAGCGGAATCGTTGCAGGATCTTATCAGGATCCTAGCAAGATCGTGGTATGAAGTGAAAACTATGAAATATTGAATATTCAAGCCGACCATATCCCGATCTCACCGCGATCTTATTTTTTTTACAGATCGTAGTGGGATCTTCATGGTCTTGGTCTAGTGTGATTGGGGCTTAACATTTACATCGTATTATTCTGTGTTTTATTTATATATATATACAATGTTCCATTACAATTATTATCCAATAAGCTGTAGTCGTAATTGGATTATTAAATGTACGATTGTGTGCTACATTTGTATATTTGATGTAAAGGGCAATTATCCCCCCAGACCCGCCCCTGAAAGAAAATGACTATTCACTATTAAATCCAAAACCTTTTAACTTAAATTTTCATACTTGAAAATTTTCGCACTAATCTATCCAGTACTGTTTTTCTCTTCGTGTATTGTTTCTCTCGAGCCTTCGTGTAATTATATAAGAATAGAGCATCATATGATTTCTATCAAATTCGCTGTATCTTGGGAAACTCAGGACGATTTATGCATTTGAAAATTAAGAAATTAGATCCAAGTTGGCTTTGTATCTTTGTCATTCAATTTCAAAGAATAACTTACCACATTTTAATCAAATGAAAATTAAATATGACTTTTGATTATACCTAAAGATAGTGTTTCATTGTTTACATGGAAAATGACGTCCTAAATAAAATTTCTAACAATAAGAACAACATTTGATACGTTTTCGTATTTCAATTAATTTTCCAACGAAATTATGTTGGAAATTCATTTTCTCCCAATTTTGTAAAGAGTTATTTATTGTTCAGACCTCAGTCATGAGATAAATGATGAGTGTCTCTCAACAGTTACGATTTTTGTTTTAATTATTGTGATTTTATTTTGTATTTCTAATGTCATAATTTGTAACATGTAAACATAATCAATGACATCAGTATATTTTACTGTACTTTTAAGTTTGCAAAATTTTGTATTTAGATAATGATTTATAAGATTCAAATTTCTTTCATAGATGACATAATAATGTTGAAATGATAAATTACCTATTTTTGCTATCCATGGTGTCAGTCTTTTGTTACCATATTTACTAGACCAAACAGATTCATTAGTACAGGTACTTGGAGACATCTCATCCGAAGTGACCAGCCTTCCTCCATGCATTAAACAGTAATTGTGTGCTTCAAACCAATTTTACTGTATTGAAAGAGTTTGACATTTGTTAGAAAAGAAAGAAGACATTGCTTATTCTCATGCAATATGATATGTATGACACTTTTGATTTGATGGTGTCTGACAGTACTGTATTTATAGAGTGCCAGGGTCAATTTGTGATTTGAAGTTCGCGTCACTTCAAAAACTGTACTGTTAATCACTAAACAAAGCAAAAATATACTTAAGTCCTTTATTCATGTGAATTAAATGAGCCTTTTGATGTAAATTCAAAGAACCAGATTATACGATTATATCAGACAAAATAAATCAAACAATTATCGTTAAATATCATCAACAGTATATACCAAGTGCTTACTCAGTCGGCATTCAAACAAGTTTTGAATTATCAAAAGGACTTAATACACTTTGATAACCACCACCCCTAAAAAATACAAGGATAAAACATATTCATGTTACAACAGACCAAACTGCAAAAGCGATTATCTTGCAAATAATATCAAGTCATTTAAAAAAAATAAGTTCGATATATATGATTGTATGATTAATGCGATATATATGATTGTAGGATTAAGGGAAACAATAGAGACCAAGGGAATAATAAATCGAAACGTAAAACTTCTGACAAAAGCAAAACAAAATAATCGGAAAGACACTGCGCATGTTCATGATCTTGCTTTGTGGTATCTTCATGTACTCGGTCAGTTAGTATTTGGAATTGTTTTAATGTGATTACTCTGATAAGATCTTATATATTCTTTTACTAAACTGCTTTTATTTCCCGTACTTTTTGTGTGGACCTTTTCTTACGTGTGCAGTTATCGTGGTAACAGAGGTACAACTTCGTTCAATATCTTTGTGTCGAACACTTTGACGTTCGGATGATGTGATATCAACTTTATGAACAGCTGCAAGCAACTATCAACCTAAGGTCAATCGTAAATACTGAATAAAACAAAACAACAAAATGAACAAAATAAACGCAAATATTGAATAAAATTCTTATGAAATAAAAAAAAAACGTATTAGATAAAGATAAAGAATAACTTATCAAGCCTATGTATTTGTTAGTTTTGAGTTTACTAAACAGTGCATATGCTATGATACCAACGATCATATTGGATATCACTAACAGTTTATCGGATAATCCAGCATGTTTCGTTTTCTAATGGTATTATTGTGTGCTGGTAACCTTCTGGGTTTAAGGTTTAATGTTAAGATCAAAATCACATGCTTTATCATATTCATTGGAATAAAAATTAGGATGTTGTGACAAGTTGAAGTCCATTTCTTATACAAGGTTTATGTTTGTGAAAGACGTCCTTATGCATTACTACATCCATATCTATTATACAAGGTTTATGTTTGTGAAAGACGTCCGTATGCATTACTACATCCATATCTATTATACAAAGTTTATGTTTGTGAAAGACGTTCTTATGCATTACTACATCCATATCTATTATACAAGGTTTATGTTTGTGAAAGACGTCCTTATGCATTACTACATCCATATCTATTATACAAGGTTTAACGTTTGTGAAAGACGTCCTTATGCATTACTACATCCATATCTATTATACAAGGTTTATGTTTGTAAAGACGTCTCATGCATTACTACATCCAAATATATTATACAAGGTTTATGTTTGTGAAAGACGTCCTTATGCATTACTACATCCATATCTATTATACAAGGTTTATGTTTGTGAAAGACATCCTTATGCATTACTACATCCATATCTATTATACAAGGTTTATGTTTGTGAAAGACGTCCTTATGCATTACTACATCCATATCTATTATACAAGGTTTATGTTTGTGAAAGACGTTCTTATGCATTACATCATCCATATCTATTATACAAGGTTTATGTTTGTGAAAGACGTCCTTATGCATTACTACATCCATATCTATTATACAAGGTTTATGTTTGTGAAAGACGTCCTTATGCATTACTACATCCATATCTTTTATACAAGGTTTATGTTTGTGAAAGTCGTCCTTATGCATTACTACATCCATATCTATTATACAAGGTTTATGTTTGTGATAGACGTCCTTATGCATTACTACATCCATATCTATTATACAAGGTTCATGTTTGTGAAAGACGTTCTTATGCATTACTTCATCCATATCTATTATACAAGGTTTATGTTTGTGAAAGACGTCCTTATGCATTACTACATCCATATCTATTATACAAGGTTTATGTTTGTGAAAGACGTCCTTATGCATTACTACATCCATATCTATTATACAAGGTTTATGTTTGTGAAAGACGTCCTTATGCATTACTGCATCCATATCTATTATACAAGGTTTATGTTTGTGAAAGACGTCCTTATGCATTACTACATCCATATC
The DNA here is from genome assembly GCA_017311375.1 of Mytilus coruscus. Classification (NCBI taxonomy): domain Eukaryota; kingdom Metazoa; phylum Mollusca; class Bivalvia; order Mytilida; family Mytilidae; genus Mytilus; species Mytilus coruscus. Next base: position 73,528,250 of record CM029606.1, read on the forward strand.
TATTATACAAGGTTTAACGTTTGTGAAAGACGTCCTTATGCATTACTACATCCATATCTATTATACAAGGTTTATGTTTGTGAAAGACGTCCCTATGCATTACTACATCCAAATATATTATACAAGGTTTATGTTTGTGAAAGACGTCCTTATGCATTACTACATCCATATCTATTATACAAGGTTTATGTTTGTGAAAGACGTCCTTATGCATTACTACATCCATATCTATTATACAAGGTTTATGTTTGTGAAAGACGTCCTTATGCATTACTACATCCATATCTATTATACAAGGTTTATGTTTGTGAAAGACGTTCTTATGCATTACTTCATCCATATCTATTATACAAGGTTTATGTTTGTGAAAGACGTCCTTATGCATTACTACATCCATATCTATTATACAAGGTTTATGTTTGTGAAAGACGTCCTTATGCATTACTACATCCATATCTATTATACAAGGTTTATGTTTGTGAAAGACGTCCTTATGCATTACTACATCCATATCTATTATACAAGGTTTATGTTTGTGAAAGACGTCCTTATGCATTACTACATCCATATCTATTATACAAGGTTCATGTTTGTGAAAGACGTTCTTATGCATTACTTCATCCATATCTATTATACAAGGTTTATGTTTGTGAAAGACGTCCTTATGCATTACTACATCCATATCTATTATACAAGGTTTATGTTTGTGAAAGACGTCCTTATGCATTACTACATCCATATCTATTATACAAGGTTTATGTTTGTGAAAGACGTCCTTATGCATTACTACATCCATATCTATTTTAGCTTAAACGAAGAAAGTACGACTTGGTGCTTATTTTGCATGTAGTAAGTTGAACAAAAATACACTTCTTGTAAAATATCTTGTTAAGCGACGCTTGTGATCTATTTTACTTCTAAACATTTGTGTGTCACATTTTCATATTTATTTTGCAAATTCGCCATTTTCCTGAATTTACTCTCTTTTATGGCTGTATTACTAATGAATGGCATATTTTTTAAACTAAAGCCCAAATGTTTGAAGATAGAATGTACATTCAAAACTGGTTTAAAATACATTTACTTTAATGAAAGAACGAAACGATTCAGATTTGTTGGAGGCGCATGTGTATACAACACTGCTGACATTAATAAAGTAAACTTTTCCTTAATACACTTAGGATAAGAATAACATGATATGTGACATACATGTACATTTGAATGTTCGTATTGAGTCACCTGTTTAACATACTACTATCGGATATTACAAATGACTTGTTTGACTATACAGGACAACACAGCAGCTTTATTGTACATCACAAGAAGAGCTTACCCTTTCCAGTATCATTACGTGCAGGAAAATTGTAAATCTATTAATTGTTTGATCGTGCCATCAGAAATAAATAGCGAGTTATTTGGTTAGAGTTAACCGAAGATTTGAATACCCATTACCCATGGTACTCTTCTATTCAAAATTTTGACATTTGTTTTACTTTTATCCTCTTTATGCTTTCATCATATAGGCAAACGATTGAAAGAAAAGCAGAAATCAGAATACAATGAAACTTTTCCGAAGAACCTGTTGAACGAGGTTTTAATAAAAGTTGCTTTGCTAAAAAGGTTCAGTGATCTCTCTGTATACATTTCGCAGATGTTTGTGAAAACCGTCTTCCAACCTTTTTATAGTAATTGTATATTAACCAGATTAACCGTAGCTGCTGTATAAAACTTTGTTATACTTAGAAAAGACCATTAGAAGCAGAAAAGTTTAAATAACATTTCAACGTATTTCTGTAATTTTCCATCCGTTATCATAATGGAACTTCTTTAATGCAAACAGTTATTGTTAATATTTACTTAATTCGAGGTCTTGGTCATCTTGATCAGTTTAAATAAAATCAACACAGGGATTGATCGCTTAACGTGTTTGTAACCTGAATACTGCATAGATATAAACAGTTAATGCCTTCACATAGAAAAGACATACCGGAAGTTCCTTTTAGTACTTATGAACACTTTGCTTTCTTTTATCGAAGAATACTAACAATGACGATTACTTATGCATCAAATTATTAAAATATGTGTTACACTTACTTACCGTTTGAATTAGATAATTTAAAAATTACTAATAGGAGAGATGTCAGCAATTCAATATTCATGTTTTAAATGTTTTAAATCAGAAACTTAATAGCAGTTTTGGGAAATCGTATGAGGAACAATTTATTGATTGGGGTGTTTTTATCTAATGAATTCTTAAATCGTGTCTATTAAAAACATTCCCTTTTATTTTGTTTTATTCATTTGAAAATTATCTCGTTTAAATGTTTCTATCACTTATTAGTTTATCTGTATGTTTATTGTCAAACTTTTAGATTGTTGATGAAAGTCTGTTCAGCGCTCTAACTTTAAAATTAATTCACATTATCGTAGCAACCGGTTTTACAGACCAAATGAGTTAATTTTATGATGTACGTTTATAAGTTTATAATTATCTTTAATGTGTTGTTTTGGACTCGATGTGTTACGTCTTTTAATACTACCTGTTTTTTCACATCTTGTTTCGAGCACCAGTGATAGATGTATTTTTAAACAAAAGCATATTGCATCAAACAAAATTTGGTAACTGGTAATTTTCGGATTCGCCACATGGGTAGTCAAGGAAATGTTTATATTAATAAAAATGCTGTCACTATGTTCTAATACATGTCATAGCATCGTAATACAATAAATAATCAAGAAAAAAATTTGACCGTCTTCAAATTAACCTTTCAACTATCAGCATGAGTTATCAATATATCGAATATTTATATATTTTGATAGACCATCGTCCATCTCTAAGAGTTTTCTCCAATTTTGTTCTTTACATCGTTTTGTACTTTCAATGATGTTTATACATTTTACACATATTTGAATTTCATTTAGCATCATAACAATTAAAATATTGAACTTCTGTTTAATAGTTTATAAAATACTTACCAATTCCCTGTGTTATATGTGAAATAATAAGAAGAAGCAGGCAACTATTCAGTTCCATTTTTCTTTCCATTAATGTACTTCCTTACGGAAGCGATATCTTTTGTTTATAACGATCAATATTTTCAAGAGGAAAATCAACCAACTTATTTTGATCGTTTTGTTTTATCTTAAATGAATTCTCAGGTAACTATGAAGTATTTCACTAAACGTAGATAATTTATCATATTTTGAAATTTGTTTTGTCCCAATGTGTCTTCAAGTAACGTAAGGTTTGTGAAAAATCCTTTTAATATTATTATAATTACGAATAAAATGAAATGTGGGGTATATACAAGTGAGACGCCAACACAACGACAAAATATCTTGATAATTATTTGCATTAGTATTGCTTTGTCACGTATTGATATCCTCTTGTAAGAAATACTGTGATTTTCCTTCAGAATCAAATTCCAAATATTTCGAATTAATGCTTATAGTTGCATGAATATGACATTCAACCTAAGCCCATTGAATGTAATATTGATAAGTACATGCCTTCAGACTGAGTCACTCTCGGAAGGCGTATGGTATACATCACATTGGTAAGAAACTATATTGACCATTTTCGAAACTCTATTCTGTGTCCCTAATTTACTTTGACCCCCTTTGAAAAACATTATATTAATTAATAGAAATGTACAGCTATCATCTCTGATAAACATGATGTAACAATCAGTTTGTTACAATTTTGTTTTACTATACCACACCTATTGCAACTTAGACATTCTATTATAGCCTTAATCAATTTAATGGAAACAAAGTGTGCTATACATGTACTAATGGATAACATCTGATCGTGCACGATATCAGACAATTAAAAAAACGTACATAAAGAGAAAACAATACAATAAGGATGTATCTAGGTTTTTAGCATTTGATCAGGCTTTTGGTATATTCCAAATAGTTTGTGCATTTTACAGGCAAGGTAGGAATACATACGGGATTATTGTTTGTGCTAACTTGTGCGATCACAGAGCCTAATTGTTACTCGACAAACAAGCTAACGCTCCGAATACCTAATTTTGTATTTAGACTTATTTTTAAGAACATTTATTGATTAACATAATGTATTATACATTTATTATAAAAACGCAAAAGTATAAAATTAAAAGGAACTTACCTGTTTGGTACATTTCACGTTTGTGTGCCTATTGTACACACATTGCCATGCGTTGTGGTTTTTACAAAATTTTGGCTGCTGGATTGCAATTACATATTTTGGGGTGTTCACATTACTTTTGTCAATTCAAAGAAAATATAGTAGTCACCTGCCATACAGGAAATGGTTTTGTAAAACCATGTTTAATCCACCACTTTCTCTGAAAAAATCTATACCAAGTCAGGAATATGACAGTTGTATTACAGTCTTTTCGTTGCTTAATATAGTAGAGTGTTGAGGTTTTTTTTTGTGTGTTTATGAACTTCCATTTATTTAATTTACCTTGGAGTATTTTTCTTATTAGAATTTTTAAAAGTCGGAAAAACCACTATCTCCAATCTAGGAAGCGTTTTTAAATGTTTAAGGTTCCCACGAAATAATTATTTTGTTCTTTATGTTTTAAACATAAACAAAAATTAAAGATATGATGTGTGATCTTTTGACATATTTTCAAGTTCCATTGCAGGAATTAACTCTTTATGGAAATATAGAAATAAATAAAACATATTTTATATATATTGGTTAATTTAAAATAGACAAAAGGTATTAACTGACTAAATGTTTAACCTATTGATTGATTGACTTCTGGCGTTGAACGCCACATTCAGTACTATTTGCTATTTTGTGTAGGCCAGCTTTTAATGGCGATAGAAGCCAAAGTGCTCGGATAGAACTACCGACCGTTGGCAGAAAACTATCATTCTGTATCAATTAAAATTTGAATCGAACGACCTGCCACGTGCGGGGTTCGAACTCACAATCTCAGTGTTGACAGGCTTTTGATACAGTAGATGAACTTTGGCTACCAAGTACCCCATACACAGGAATAATTAACGAATATAACTAAATAGAAACAATGATTTCAGTACGTGGTAAACAAAAACATGATTTTTTGTTGATTTTTGTATTTATAAGAAGACATTTTTACATTTGATCTGTTTTAATAAACCAGGGTCAATGTTACCAAAGATAGAAAAGACATACATTTTAACTTCTTTAAGTTCATCCTTTTATCTATTATCAGCAATGGGAGCAGCAGTTCAACATTTAAATAGACATTTTGAATTTTACCAGTTATTAACAGCTCTTTATATTTATTAAGTTACCAACTTGTCATTAGAAAAACAGATGCAATAAATAGAAAAGGGTCGTCAAGATCAACATTATAACATTCATATCGAATAGTTATATACTTGGTGGACACAAGAAGTGTAATTCTGCCTTTTCATTATTTTCTGCTTTTATGCTTTCTTCACACTAAAAATGAATTTGAGCGTTCATGATTGTTACTTTTCTAGGAGGCTATTAGTATGTTTTGAGTTTTTATTTCTATCGGGCAATGTGGCCGATGAAAATGTTTGCATTATTCCATCAGAATTTTCTACATCAGTGTGATGTTAACCGTACTAAAGCGACAGTTTATCCCTACAAATGTTTCACAGTAAATTGATAACCACATTTTATAATTCCAAATGTTTGCTTTATTATTACAAGGCTTAGGCACAAGAACTTATTTTAAGATATACCATCACCAAAAATAAATATTGTTATTTTGATGAAAGAGTACAATGAAGTGTAAACGATTTACACTATTTTGTAACTGAACTCGATAAATATATCTCTTGATCGGAAGATTGATTTAATATTATGGCATTATCATTTTGTCATTTTTATGTGTCAGTAGAAATGAATTAAACACAAAGAGAGGTGAAAGATACCAAGAGGACATTCAAACTTATAAGTCGAAAATAAACTGACAACGGCCTAGCAAAAAGACCAAAAGAAAATCAACAGTACACAAAACATAACATATAATACTAACGACTGAGTAACAAGAACCCCACCAAAAACCGCAGGTGATCTCAGTTGCTTCAGAGGGTAAGCATATCCTGTTCGACATGTGGCATCCGTCGTGTATTTCATGTAAGTACAAACCCGGCAATAAGTCTAATTTGGTAGGTCACATTCGAGGAAAAGGAGGAAGGGATTGCAGTTACGTCGATTGGAACATATCCCTCGTCATCTGTGAAATAGATATTCCATAACGGTCAACCAACTCGTAATAGCGTCCTTAAAATTTTCAAAGGGATGATTTCAACTTCACCTCTTGTAACTCTTGGTTTAATAGCTTCCTTGTCAGCAGCAACCCCTATCAAGGAAATGATGATAGAAAACGCAGGCACTGGAATACCGTATCAGCTAAGAGATATATACTCCATATGCAGGCGCTGCTTGAATATAGCTTTATAGAAATGAAAATTCACAATTGGGAAGCGAAAATCATCTCTTGTGTCGTAAAATTCTGTTCTCAATCGACCCTCATTGTCAATTTCTAGATGTAAGTCAAGCTATGAGGCTGATTTGACTTAGACGATTTAGACATATCGCCTTCTTGTACTGGTAATATAAAGTTCCTGTATAAAGCCTGTAATACGACATCTTTCTGTTCGGTCAACTTAATGCAATAAAATTAGAATGATGCGCAATAATTTACATTAGAGAAATAAAATGTATTTTCAAACAGATTTGCAATAAGACTACGTTCCCTGGGAGATAAAATAAACTCAAATCACCACCCTGTAAGAAATCTAATTGACGACTCACCAGATTAACCATAAGCAGAAGAATTTTAAGCGAAATTATTGAAAATTTAGCCTTACTTCCACTGAAAACAGAATAAGGTTGATCATCAAAAAGTGAATTAAAAACTAAAGTAATGAGTACATCATCGAGATACTTAAAGCCATAATTAACAGAAATTGTAGATACATGTACTACCCTTTTCAATAGACATATAGCCATAAAACATTCACTACGGAAACAAATCTTTTATTCTCCAAATTCTATAAAGGACGCTAGAAGCTCTTCGTCTGAAAAGATAAGATAAGATATTGAGACCCTTCCTTATCTTAATGCTCAATTCAAACATAGAAATTAATTCTAAATATGTTTGACTTAAACCGTATGCAAAACAGTTGCAACAATGATGAAAGCAACAAGATAACTTAGTATATCTATTGATTAATGTTAAATAAAATATTAAGATATCAGTCCAGTTTTCTCAGTTTTGATTCTTAAATGATACAGTGTTCTTGTGAATATGAGAAATAATTGTTCGATATTTTCTCTAAAATCAGCGTATTAAACATATTTACCAGGCAGTTTGAAAAAGAAGTTGAATCAATTAGTCTGGTTGAAGGATTATCAAAATCATTACGAAAACCAAATATAAAATACTTTTATTTTTCTATATGTACTTAGCATCATAAAAGTGTATGATTTATATATATATCGAAATGTAAAACGTCTTTCAAACTATGTCATGTCACTACTACAGCACAAGCGTATCCATGATCTGTGATTTGTTTTCCATATTTTAAGTAAGCATTTAATTCATACACAAAACAACAACAAAAGATTTTGATGATGTTATTAGGTATGATTAGAAGATTTAACAAGAGTTTGCAGGTCACTTTCATGCATGGTCATACACAGACTCGTCTTTGTTTTGTTACTATTGACATGTTGTGTCATATCATATGTTGTATCATAGACGTCACGACATCCTCGGGAAGTGTCGTATATATTCCCAGATTCGATATCACTAGGCCGTATTTCCTGGTTTAGAAAATCATAATTGTTCTCCATAACATCCAACGATTCAGCATTGTCGCTAGTATCGTTTCGATCTGCGTTCTCCTTACCAGATGCAACGTTGTGTTTTTCACCACAACGGCGTTTTCGTCTTCCGAGTTCCTTGTATTGTTTAAAGCGTTTTCTGATTTAAAATGCATACGATTACCATTATTTGCAGATGTATCGTATGTTGTACTTTTGTACACGTTGTTCCTTTTCGGAATTAGGATCAACGTCTTGATATTTTGGAATATTTTCAACGAAATTTTGTTATCATTAGCTATATTTTCCTTTTGAAATGAACTTGTGTGTCTGAAAAGTATAATCAAGTTGTTTACAAATAAACGGTCATATAACAAAGCATATGTAAGAAAGGTATTTCACGAGTTTATATATTTTGCATATACAATATGTCATCTGATTTTAAGCAAACAGTGTTTAAAATCTCTCTCTCTCTCTCTCTCTCTCTCTCTCTCTCTCTCTCTCTCTCTCTCTCTCTCTCTCTCTCTCTCTCTCTCTCAATGCTCAATGGGCGATTTTGCAAATTAGTTACATATATGCCTTTCTACGAAAAGTAGTGTTCTACTTATTGAACAATCAAGAAGGTGATTGATTTAGCCAACTAAAACACATGGCTGCCATTTGTGACATAAAATTTATGGAAAAAATGAAACTGTTTCGGTGTTGCTAATCAACTGATGATAATTATTCATCTTTTATTTGTAAGCTTAAAAGTTTCTCGTAAAGTTCTTCTAAATAGTTGAACACTCCTCACATAAAAACGTAAATGGTTTTTTTAACCATGACGATGTTTACTATTGCCAATTTCTGAGAGAAAAAATGCCTTATAAATAATTTGAATAATGTTCTAACCTGAATCGACAAACACATATAGCCACTATTACCACAGTAACAAACAAGGAAACTAGCAAGCCTACGATCAGACCTGAAAAAGAGAACAAAATACAGATGTAACACTTCGACAGAGACATCCCTGGCGTAAGGTAACTTAATGTGGGTTTCGTTTTATTTGGTTGCTGTTTCATTGACGGATACTCCATATCCCTATTATTCATGTTTAATAAAAGCTGAGTATACGTTTGGCGTCCATGTTGTCATTGTTATGTCAGTGTTAGTTTAAAGAATATAATATATATAGCATTGATAAATTGCATCATGTTCAAAAGTTTTGTCATTTGTTAAACATTGCTGTTAATATGTTGATATAATACTTTGAAGAGCATGGACGTTGCTGAAAAAGGGAATACCTGTATACTGGCTGCTGGAATTTTTGAACTTCTGCTAGTTGTACTTTGAATTAAACTTATTTTGGTAGATCCTGTTACGTCTTTATTTGTCGCATCTAAGCTGTTTACAGTGGTGGACATCATATTAAAAGTTGAACTAAGTCCCGAACTTATTTCATTTGTAATTGATATGATAGGCGATGCAGTTATTATAGATTTTCCAAAATGATGATAACTTAATTTTGGTGAAAATCCGAGCTCCGTTTGCTAGCCTGTATTGAGAGACTGCTTTCTGTCCATAGTCTAGTTGTATACGAAGTCTCAAGAGGGCTCGTCGATATACGATGTAAAACCATAGTGCTAGATTCTAGTGGTCCTTTGACGGTTGTTGCAAAAGACATTGTAGAGCTTTATTCTTCTAAAAAGAACGATTATTATTAACAATAGGGTGTTTGTTTAATATAAGCTTTATAAGCTTAACTATTTGTTTAGAAATATGAATGCTTGTGATGTCTCTGAGAGAGAGAGAGAGAGAGAGAGAGAGAGAGAGAGAGAGAGAGAGAGAGAGAGAGAGAGAGAGAGAGAGAGAGAGAGAGAGAGAGAGAGAGAGAATTTGTATGAAAAGTTGAATTAATATCTTATCTACAAATTTTTATCGTTGTAAAAGATTGCACATAATATGATATTACCAGGTTTGACTTTCAGATTTATGTCCAGATACGCAAGCAAAACCATTAAGCTGTTGTTTGCAGTCGTCAGTATATTTTATCTCCTGTTCATCAACTGTCGCACGATCTGTACATCTAACATACGAACAGTTAAAAACAATTGTAGAATTGGTTAAGATCTCTAAAAGAAAAGAAATATTTGTTTATTCACACCTAATTTTTGTATCGATCATATTGTTGCACTTTTCATGATGATACTACACAGGAAATTTCACTCACATCAATTTCACGTGAATTTAAACTCATGTGAAGCTAAACGAGCTTATACGTGAAACTTCCGTGAAATCAGTTCATGCGAGTTTCACGTGAATCTCATGTGAAACTCATGTGAATTCAGGTGAGAATCACATAAAGTAATTCAAATAACATCTAGATTTTCAAATTTTATTAAAATCATGAAAAATATCAATTTTTGGGGTAAATTTTTCATGTGAATTTCACGTGAGATTCTTGTGAATCTCATTTCACGTGAAATTCACATGAAAATTTTCACGTGAGTTTCATGTATAAGCTGGTTTGAGATGATTATCACGTGAAATTTTCACGTGAATTTCATGTGAAATTCATTTGAAATTCACGTAAGCAAATTTTGCCTGTGTAGATGAAACCTTTATTTAAAAGGCTACAGACAACATTTTAATCTTAGAAGGCATAAAATCTGAAGATTTAGAAGGTATGTCTTGAAAACCTAAATTTTGCGAGCAATCTCTATAGGATTCAACTTGTTTGAACTATTTTTCTGAAACAATAGTTATTGTTGTGAAAGCAGATGCATTATAATTATTATAACTATTTGATGTTCAAGGAATTGGGAGAGAGGTGTAGTAAAGACACCTTTAAGCGTCAAGACGAAGAAGACGTTACGTGTAAATGTAGAAAAGCGGCGGATAGTTTAAACATTTTATTTGCTTAAATATGCAAAAGGGATGAGACACAAGTTAATCAAACTTATACAGTCTTCTCCATGAACAATTTATAACAATAAAATATTTACAAAGCTTGAATGCAAACAATATATTATATGTATAGTGGATATGTAAAAGATGATGTGCGGCGGATCAACTGGTGTAAAAGCATAAGAGTACTAGATTTGATAAATATTTCTGTGCGAATTCATGATTTTGATTAATGCATTATATGACTTGTGGTTTAGTACTCTTTTAACAACGGGAATAATTCCAGATTTCTTAAACATGTTAAATTCGTAAACTGTCAATTAAATATTTGCTACAGTTTCTAATACTGAACAACAGTAATCCGAATGTGGAAGAAGATATTTAGAAATATTGTAAAATAAAAGTCTTGCATTATGATTTAAGTATATTTTATTATATCTTTCAAGATGATTCATTTAGTATGTTGCCCATTGATGTATATATCGATTGGTTCATTGCACTCTGAACCTATACCATTGTCTTTGTTTTGACACATTACATGTTACTAATATTTGGTTTCACGCACCATTAACAAATACAGTATCGAATGGTTGCCTTATTTGATTTTGTGTTTTTTCGAATCATAGAAATAGTGATATCATCAGCAAGAGAATCAGTGTTATGATCAGGATTCTAAAAGGCATATTATTCATACATATTGAGAATAATAGGACCTAAAACTGACTCTTGTGATACACCGGTGTTTAATTTTGACACATCTCAAAAGTATTTCAAATGGAAACGACCTCATATCGGCAAAATACGAAGAAAACCGAAATAGTCAAGTACTAGTACTGGAACATTTGTACTTTTGTATTTTGTTAAATAGCAGTTTATGATATATAAATTAGAAGATCAAAAGCTTACATAGATCACGAAATACCGTCTGAATTAAATCGCCGTTATCAATGGCTGTTATCATTTATCTATCAAAGATGTCATACTAGTTTGACAGGACTGGTTTTACAAAGCCTAAATTCATGACATACAACAGATTACAGTTGTTTAGAAAATTCCTCATATGAGTCTTCACTTGTCCCTAAGAGTTTTAGATGTAAACAGTATAAATGTCTGTTACTGATCACATTTCCGTCTATGCAAAATGCCTAGATAACGTCAAACGTTACTGAACAATAGTAATCCGAATGTGGAAGAAGATATTTAGAAATATGTAAAATAAGTCTTGCATTATGATTCAAGTATATGTTTATTATATCTTTCAAGGTGATTCCATTAATATGATGCCCATTGATGTATATATCTATTGGTTTATTGCACTCTGAACCTATACCATTGTCTTTGTTTTGACACATTACATGTTACTAATATTTGGTTTCACGCACCAATAACAAATACATTATCGAATGGCTGCCTTATTTACTTTTTGTTTTTTCGAATCATAGAAATAGTGATATCATCAGCAAGAGAAAATCAGTGTTATGATCAGGATTCTAAAAGGCATATTATTCATACATATTGAGAATAATAGGACCTAAAACTGACTCTTGTGATACACCGGTTTTAATTTTGACACATCTCAAAAGTATTTCAAATGGAAACGACCTCATATCGGCAAAATACGAAGAAAACCGAAATAGTGAAGTACTAGTACTGGAACATTTGTACTTTTGTATTTTGTTAAATAGCAGTTTATGATATATAAATTAGAAGATCAAAAGCTTACATAGATCACGAAATACCGTCTGAATTAAATCGCCGTTACCAATGGCTGTTATCATTTATCTATGAAAGATGTCATACTAGTTTGACAGGATTGGTTTTACAAAGCCTAAATTCATGACATACAACAGATTACAGTTGTTTAGAAAATTCCTCATATGAGTCTTGACTTGTCCCCTAAGAGTTTTAGATGTAAATAGTATAATTGTCTGTTACTGATCACATTTCCGTCTATGCAAAATGCCTAGATAACGTCAAACGTTACTGAACAATAGAAATCGAATGTGGAAGAAGATATTAAGAAATATTGTAAAATAAGTCTTGCATTATGATTCAAGTATATTTTATTATATCTTTCAAGGTGATTCCATTAATATGTTGCCCATTGATGTATATATCGATTGGTTCATTGCACTCTGAACCTATACCATTGTCTTTGTTTTTGACACATTACATATTACTAATATTTGGTATCACGCACCAATAACAAATACAGTATCGAATGGCTGCCTTATTTACTTTTTTTTTTTCGAATCATAGAAATAGTGATATCATCAGCAAGAGAATCAGTGTTATGATCAGGATTCTAAAAGGCATATTATTCATACATATTGAGAATAATAAGGCCTAAAACTGACTCTTGTGATACACCGGTTTTTAATTTTGACACATCTGAAAAGTATTTCAAATGGAAACGACCTCATATCGGCAAAATAAGAAGAAAACCAATATAGTGAAGTACTAGTACTTGAACATTTGTACTTTTGTATTTTGTTCAATAGCAGTTTACGATATATAAATTAGAAGATCAAAAGCTTACATAGATCACGAAATACCGTCTGAATTAAATCGCCGTTATCAATGGCTGTTATCATTTATCTATCAAAGATGTCATACCAGTTTTACAGGAATGGTTTTACAAAGTCTAAATTCATGACATACAACAGATTACAGTTGTTTAGAAAATTCCTCATATGCGCCTTCACTTGTAAAAGTATTTCAAATGGAAACGACCTCATATCGGCAAAATAAGAAGAAAACCAATATAGTGAAGTACTAGTACTTGAACATTTGTACTTTTGTATTTTGTTCAATAGCAGTTTACGATATATAAATTAGAAGATCAAAAGCTTACATAGATCACGAAATACCGTCTGAATTAAATCGCCGTTATCAATGGCTGTTATCATTTATCTATCAAAGATGTCATACCAGTTTTACAGGAATGGTTTTACAAAGTCTAAATTCATGACATACAACAGATTACAGTTGTTTAGAAAATTCCTCATATGCGCCTTCACTTGTCCCCTTAGAGTTTTAGATGTAAATAGTATAATTGTCTGTTACTGATCACATTTCAGTCTATGCAAAATGCCTAGATAACGTCAAACAATGCACCACATCTGGACACGAAAGAAAGTGCACCGTTATTATTAACCCTTCCTAATTCTATATCAAACTCTCTCGACAATCCAGATATCACAATAAAGGCAAGTGGCTTATCCGTTTTCGCAAGGTAGAAACATAATTAAAAAGCTACATATTTTGTTCAGAAAACGTTTCAGACTGTATAAATGTTACATTGTGCTACACCCACAACTTGTTTGTCGTCTAGGTGGAAGGAGAGACCTGTTATCGTCAAAATAAAAAAAATCGACAGATAAAGAAATGTCTATATGAAGCCCAGAATCGAACACTCGATAGAAATTAATGTGAACGCGATTTTACGAGATCTATCAGGCGGTTGCGCTCCGCTTTGACGCTTCAGATTGTAAAAGATCAAGGAATAATAAGCA